>JANAVB010020400.1:15119165-15262183 GCA_029216955.1 Iris pallida | reverse complement strand
TATTTTGGGACTGGGGCGTTACATATTTTTGTGGCCCATGCAGGTCGAGTTTGTCACTTCGGTTACGTAATTGTACCGATGTGAGCCTGCAACATAGGATTAGAACTAGGAATCTCATCCATACAGCTTGACCTCTTTCCTTGGCTTCAAATTCCGACTCTCGATCGACCTCCTTGAATTGCATCTTGCTTGATTCCTTTCTACCGTTGATTCTTATTTTCGTGCTTAGTGTCAACTAGGAAGATGACTACACTAGTATATGCTCATAGGTCAAACACATGGCTAGAATGCTTATATTGGCAATTGGAATACTTTTAAGACTCTAATTGAGTTAAAAAGGTTTTTTTAAAAGTGTGATTTAATGATTAGTAATTTGTAAAGTAGGATATTACCAAGGGAAGTTTTAATTTTAAGATTTCTAAATAGTAAACACCATAGGATTGATACTGCAGGAAGAAAAAAAAAAAATATATATATATATATATATATATATATATATATATATATATATATATATATATATATATATATATATATATATATATATATATATATATATATATATATATATATATATATATATATATATATATATATATATATATATATATATATATATATTAACACTAAACTTTTCCTTCCAACAAATTTCATATGTAAGACCTAGACAAGCCCATCTTCATGTAGATATATCATGTCCCACTGGAACACGTCTTCTTGTACACCATTTTATGATATGACCTTCTGATCAAAATGGATAAACTATAACCTTTACTATGATACCGATATTTTTTTTTACCACGGATAGGGATTCCATCTCGACTCAATTCTTTCGACCGATATGTGATTTTGTTCTACTTAATTCCGTAAATGCTTAAATTTGTGCTTTATCTTGATTGCTTGACCCATTGTCCCATCACACTACTAGTTTAACTCTTGTAAGTTGGGTAGAATACATGACGACCTAACAAACCCTTTGTCCTTGTGACCCTATTGATGAGTTCACTTAGACTAGAAATTCAGAGGACCTTAACTTATCTAGACAACCAAACCGTAAGTAAAGAAAACTAGGACAACAGTATAGGCCCACACTTCAGACGAGCCTTGATTTTAAAAGATCTTGGACTATTTAAAATTTCCTTCATCAGTACCTCCCTTGCTTATATTTTGACTATCTCATGCTGCTAACGTAGCTTCAGTTTTGCGAGCTTATTTCGTTATCAAGCTTGATCATGACATATTTTATTGGGTGCATCCAATAACATATTGTCTAATCAGAACCGGTGCATGATGGTCTGATCAACCTATTGCACATTGTTCGCTTATCACATATTATTCTACGTGGATGAAGACATAGTAAACTTGCCTTAGAGTCTCATCCGCGATAGCCTTGGCAATTCTCTTTTGAATTATTTTCGCCGCCTATGAACCCCGCAATTTGTACTCAATATATAACACCGTCTTTGAAACCTTTGTTGTTCTTGTCTTCTACTTATTTTGGAAAGACAAGGCACTGTACTTGCTAGATAGACTCCAGGTATCATCTTTGGTTGTCCTATCGGTTATTTATACACAAATGTAGATAGCCACCGACCGAATCATGTGGCTGTATCCTCGCCTTTAACTACTCCTCGTTCCTTAACCCTAGAATTGTTATCGTGTCCTCCCAATTATTCTTGAACGCACGAGAGTGATTCTAATCATCACTTAAATCTAACTCTCAACCCAGATGATTAGTATCCAGTTTTCTCTCAAGGAACCATATCTCCTAAATGTCTGATTATCCTCTTTGATCTACTAAATTTCTCACTATTTTTATTCGGGTTATCAAATTTTGTCACCTTCATTAGCAACCCTTATTCAATTCCATAACCATGATATATTTTTGTATATATCGACTCCACAATTTTCTATTGCATGGTGGTGTTGAACACCGTTTTATCGCCTCCTCCAAAATTTAATTATATTTTGGTATTGACGAACTCTTCCAATCCCTCAACCCTATCTACCCTATTAATCCTAAATTTCGAGGACGAAATTCTTGTAAGTTGGGTAGGATATAAAACCCCTATTTTTTAATTTTTTAGACTTAAAAATAAATTTATACAATTTATGGTTTTATTAATTATAAAATAATGACGTTAGCCATTGTTTAGTTTTGGAGCACTAAACGACCATGACTTTTAGCACGGAAGTTGTAGCAGTGTGACTTGACTAGTATATTAACCATGCCAAGGGAAGCCTAGCCATGGTGATGTCTAAACTAAAAAAACCAAGCCAAGTTGTGAATGTACTTATTTAAATTATTTTAATTAAATATTATTTTATATATTGATTTTTAGATGACCCGGTTTGTCCAATTCAGCCCGAACTGGGCCCGAACCAAATTTAAGCCCATGTAGGCATGGGATGGGACCAAGGTGGCCATGTGGACATATTTTATGTACGTAAAAATAATTTCTAAATTATTTTATAATTTTATGTACAATTTTAAATTATTTAATTATTTGTGCAATTATTGGTATTTATTATTTAAATAATATTTTACAAAATAGTACATTTTGTTGACCCGGGAAAGGGTGTGCAGTATAAGTGCACCCATTGGGACGGTTTTATAAAATTATTATTATTAAAGTTATTTTGTGGAAATTTATTAAACATTTTATTCTATTAAGATATTACTATTATTTTGAGTTGATTTATTGTGAATTGAATTTATATATACATGTAGATATGTTTAAATTTATTCAATATTTGGATAGATAATATTAAATTTGTGATTTGGTTTTTAAATAGACTATGGTGTATATATATTCATATATATATATGAATATATATGAATATATATGAATATATATGAATATATATATGAATATATATATATATATATATATATATATATATATATATATATATATATATATATATATATATATATATAATGATTTAAAAAAAATTTAAAAAAAAGTATTAAGGTAATGGGTGGTCGGCCCCACCCGACCACCCACACCACAAAACAAATGAAAGCAGCAGCATGCTAGCTTAGGCCGCCCAACCCCAAGCAATATAGAAGCAAGCTTGGCCGCCCACCAAAGGAAAATAGGCACAGTAGCACCAATTTGTATATATATATATATATATATATATATATATATATATATATATATATATACACAAAAAAAAATATATATATATATATACACATGTGTGTATATATATTTGACTTTCAAAAAGAAAAGAAAACACCCTAATTTCCTCCTTCTTCCTCTTTCCTTCCTCCTTCCCCTCTCTTCGGCGTGCGTGCCCAGCCTCGCCGGAGGGATGGCAGTCCCGCCTCACGGTCGCCACGGCAACAACAACAGAATTTAACATCGAGGTACCTAACTTTACCGTGTGATTTCTCCTTCAATTCTAATCCGTTTTTAGATCCGTAAATTCGTGTAGAAAGTCCACATGACCCTCTTCGAGATCCCCCAGGTGGATTTCGAAATGGCCATCCAACTTTCTCGAAAAATTGAGACGAAGTTGGAGAAAAACCACTTTTCGGGAATATTAAAAACTGTTTTGAAACATCAACTTGTCAGTCAATTTTTGTTCTGAACATCAAAATTTGGTAGAAAATAATTGAAGAAAATCAAAGACAACATAACCAATATTGTAACGCACTTTCTGGATTCACTTTTCATCAAGTGTGTAAAAAGTTACACGTTGTTAAAGTTCACGAAAAATTGTAAATTATGTTTTCAAAAATTATAAAAACACCCCAATACGACGTGCGCCCCGAATAATCGGGCGGCGTGGTCGCATACTATACGTATCGAAAGGCGCGTATGGATGTTGTCGACGTGTGGGAACTGACAGAACCCGATTTTGTTGCATATATGCGACGAAATCAGTGGGTATACGTGAAGATACCCCCGTATCGACCCTTTGCAAATTTAGTCACAACTTTGTGTACACTCATCAAATTGCAACAAAACTTGTGCCATTGGACTCAAAATATTTTTCTGGTCTTGTGAGCCAAGTTTGGTGCAATTCTGAGAAGGTTGACTGGGACGCTATTTTGGCGGGCCCACAATCCCACTCAACAGGCGATTTTGTGCACAGCCCACCAAAATCCAAAATTTGATATACCGTAGGATTCGTCTCATCAAGACAAATCCGTAGACATGTAGTTTGACGACTTTAGAGACCGTAGGTTCTGGCGCGCATTTCGGTGCAAAGTAGGTCCAACGGCGGACATCGTTTTGATCCAAAATTACGATTTTGCTCCTGTTCCAGATTTTAACTTTTAAACAGGCATTTCCTAGGCATATCTTATATTCTAAACTCGTTCGTGATGTTTGTTGCAGCATCCGGAGTCATCAGCAGAATTTGGCTTTTCTTGCTTCATTTATTTGTCTGTTCAAGCTACTGGATTATTCTCTTCTGCACATAACCTCAGGAAAGATACCTTGCCATTATATTGTTTATATTTAGTCTGCATTTTATTATATATCACTGTTTATTATTTCTAGCTATTACAGTTCTTGGTTTACTACATGCTCAGTGATTATTAGTTACTTTGTTACTATCCTTTGATTGCATATGAACTTAGAGTTAGGGGACTATCGTTTGTAGTGTATTGTATATGCCTCGACACAGTTGTACCACAAGGATGTGTGAGATGAGTAGCATGTGGAGGTCCTTGCATATGGGCTGATCCCCCATGTGCATGCATTAGGGCTAACTGCTAATAGAGGCATGTTAGGAGACTTAGCAGTTAGTAGAGGAATATGAGACGTGGATGTGACTCTGTTAGGCATTGGATGGGAAGAACAGTACCTTAACGTATGGGTCCTTATGCACTTTCCTATTACTGATACTGCTGGCCTCTGACATTCGAGGAATGTTATGCTTTGAGGTCCCTGGTATCCTGATGCGGCCATGCCTGAGATTACTGATACTGCTGGCCTCTAACATTCGAGGAATATTATGCTTTGAGGTCCCTGGTATCCTGATGGGACCATACCTGAGATTACTGCTACTGAGCCAGATACCCATGCATTGGAGGTTTGTTCTTAACTGCATAAACACCATAGTACGGTTAGATTACCTTATTGTTGACTTGTCACTTATTTTCTTTGTGGCATATTTTGTATTCAGTATTTATGGCATGTTCTTCATGTATCTTGTTACGTCTCTCTGAGGACCTGGTTATCTCTCCAGGTGTATATGCTTATGTGATATTGCAGGTATTCTAGCCGAGGTCGCGATCTTCTCTATTCGTTCGGAGATGACGTGTCTTGGGTCTTCCTTTGCTACTCCCGCCAAATCATTTCAGTTTTCATGTATATTTTTCCTTACTTGTTGGTAGTGGATTTGTCTCTGCCCAACGTATTGTACAAAGACTTATTACAGTTGATTATATGATATCTTTTATTCTTCATTTGTGGATGAGATTAGGTTACTCTTGGTTTATTGCATTTTATAGCTTACATATATTTATTATACGGCTGACATATTTACGTTCCTAGTCCTACGTATTTTGGGACTGGGGCGTTACATGTTTTTGTGGTGGCCCATGCAGGTCGAGTTTGTCACTTCGGTTACGTAATTGTACCGATGTGAGCCTGCAACATAGGATTAGAATCTAGGAATCTCATCCGTACAGCTTGACCTCTTCCCTTGGCTTCAAATTTCGAACTCTCGATCGACCTCCTTGAATTGCATCTTGCTTGATTCCTTTCTACCGTTGATTCTTATTTTCGTGCTTAGTGTAAACTAGGAAGATGACTACACTAGTATATGCTCATATGTCAAACACATGGCTAGAATGGTTATATTGGAAATTGAATTATATTTAAGACTCTAATTGAGTTAAAAAGGTTTTTTTTAAAAAAAGTGTGATTTAATGATTAGTAATTTGTAAAGTAGGATATTACTAAGGGAAGTTTTAATTTTGAGATTTCTAAATAGTAAACACCATAGTATTGATACTGCAGGAAGGAAATATATATATATATATATATATATATATATATATATATATATATATATATATATATATATATATATATATATATATATATATAGATAGAATCTTTATATATATATAGCTAGAATCTTTATACCATTGATTTAAGAAATTGATTAGATTTTTGAGTTTTGATATTTATGAATTATGGGGTTATAGCTATACATCTTTGAACAAATATAAAATTGATTTGATTTTCGAGTTGTGATATCTATGATTTATTGGGTTATAGTTATACACCTTTGAACAATTATAAATTGGGTTTGAAAATGATCTTAGATTTCAAATGTGGTTGTAGATAGAGTGTCCTCAAACTCCTCAACCTGGGACTCCAATACCAGTATCGGCCAAGCCCTCAAGAAGGTATTGTCCTTTAATATGGTCTCTGCTGATCCCCCAGTCGAGGATGAAGACCATATGCTCAAATACTTTGAACATGAACCTTGGGCTCTGTGCCTTGGATTCCAATAGAAATGGTGCTTCGAACAGCGTGAACCTCCCACTGAAGACGAAGTCCTCCAAGTCGAGCTAGGAGATGAGGTTTTCCCTAAATCCATCTTCATTAGCAAAAGCTTGACAGGAGAAGACAAATAATCTTTGATACAGCTTATCCGAGAATACATCGATGTCTTTGCATGGAGTTACGAAAATATGCCGGGTTTAGACCCACAAGTCGCCATGCACTGTCTCAACATCCTACCGATGCTAAGCCTGTCAAACAACAACATTGACATTTTTACCCCAATATCATGGATGCTATCGAGGAGGAAGTTGACAAACTCTTAGAGAGTGACTTCATTCGCGAAGAACAACACCCAGATTGGGTGGCCAACATTATCCCAGTCACTAAGAAGAATGGAAGAATTTGGGTCTGTATAGACTTCAGGGATCTCAACTCGGCTTGTCCAAACGACGAGTTTTCCCTCCCGATCATCGACGTGATGATTGACAACACTTACGACTTCGAGCGTATGTCCTTCATGGATGGTCTCTCAGGCTACAACCAAATCAAGATGTTTCCTGAAGACGAGAAGCATACTTCATTTCGGACTCCAAAAGGAATATATTGTTATACAGTGATGCCCTTCGGTTTGAAGAATGCAGGGGCAACATACCAGCGGGCAATGAGCACCATATTCCGCAAACAACTCCGAAAGACAATAGAATGTTACATTGATAACATTGTCGTCAAGAGCAAAAAGAAATCTAGTCACTTGGACAACTTGAGAACAGTATTCGACTTAACGCGGACACATTAACTAAAGATGAACTCGACCAAATCATTTCTGGGAGTCTCCTGTGGCAAGTTCGTAGACTTCATTGTCACAGCCCAGGGTATTCACATTGACCCTAAGAAGACTAAGGCAATCTTGGACATGGCTCTCCAAAGAATCTTCGTAAACTTCGAGGTCTACAGGGACGTCTGGCATACATCAGAAGATTCATAGCAAAGCTTTCTGGTCGTGTCAACCCTTCACCAAATTAATGAAGAAAGGGGTCTCTTATGCATGGACCGAAGAATGCCAATGTGCGTTCAACGACATGAAAAGTACCTCACTAGTCCTCTGGTACAGGTGGCACCAGTCATAGGGAAGCCTTTTCTGCTGTACGTTTCTCTCGGTGCTTTGCTAGCCCAGAGGAGCAATGAAGGCCACGAACAGGCAATCTACTACCTCAGCAGGACCATGATTGGGGCCGAGCATCGGTATAATCCTATGGAGAAGGAATGTCTTGCTCTGCTATTCGCCATCCAGAAGATGCGTCATTATGTGGCCGGACAGACGATCCACGTCATCTCATGAGTCAACCCCCTCAGGGTCCTCATAACCAAGCCAGGGGCCTTGAACTCACGGTTAGCCACATGGGCGATGCTTTTGAATCCTTATGACATGATGTTCGTCCAAAAAAAAGCAGTCAAGGGCCAAGCATTGGCCGACTTCTTAGCAGCACACCCCATGCCAGAGACATTAAAGCTCTATGATGACATCCCTGATAAAGTCTTAGAGTCGAATGCCATCTCAGGTAACTCGGTTTGGCGCACATTCTTTGACGGTGCTTCAAGAACAGGGCCCAAAGGCGAGATCATTACAGGGCTCGGAGTTGTTCTCATCACTCCCGACGGCTTGGTCATCTATCGTGTATCTTCTTTCATAGGGTCATGTACCAATAATGTCACTGAGTATAACACTCTAATCATTGGACTCTAGCTCGCTAAACAGCTGGGGTTGATTGCATCGAGGCCTATGGCGACTCGAAACTAATTATCAACCAGGTTCGAGGATAATACAAAGTTCGACATGAAGATCTGGTTCCGTACCACCAGGCAGCAGTCGATATCATCTCTACCTTTACGGAGTTCTTTATAGAACATGTACCTTGATTGCAAAACTTGGAGGCCGATGCATTTGCTGGCCTCGTCGCCTCTCTGGCAGCTCCCATGGGAACCTATATACCGTCACGGTAATGGACCGAGAGCTAGTTTGTCTAAAGAATAATCTACATACGTGTCTGAGTTACTCAGTACAAATGGATACTAATATTAACGTTCGGGACTGGCGATTCTCATTCATAGACTAAGTAGTCTGTGGGATCCTACCTCAAAACCTGAAAGAAGCTACTTCTGTCAAGTGATGCTCTCTCTGGTTCTTCTATGACATGAATACCAAGATGATGTATCGTCGTTCATACGATGGGCTTCTCCTGTGATGTTTATCCAAGACAGAAGCACAAGAAGCACTCAGGGAGACACACGATGGCACCTACGGAGCCCATCATCCTGGCCCTAAGTTGTAAGACCGATTGTGTTGCATGGGCTACTACTGGCCCACTACGATGACAGATGCCTTAGATTACGCAAAGAAGTGCCGGGTATGTCAGTTATATGCTGACTTCATCTACCGGCCTTCGGAGTTCCTGTACCCCACGACGACTGCCTGGCTGTTTAAAGCATGGAGAATGGATATCATTAGGCTAATCAGTCCACCATCCTCTAGAAGACACTGGTTCATACTTACTATCACCGACTACATTTCTAAGTGGATGAAAGCAGTACCTCTGGCCGAGGTAAAAATCGTAAACGTGATCAGCTTTGTCAAACATCACGTCATATACCGCTTCGGTGTTCCTCGAAGGATCATCTACGACAATGGTTCTCAGTTTATGAGCCACGCTTTCGATCGGTTCTGCGATAAAAATCGATTACATAATGTGGCATCAACAACTTACAATTATGCAGCAAACGGACTAGCCGAAGCAATCAATAAGACTATCGTCAAACTACTTTAAAAAGTCGTTTCTTCTAATAAGCGTGGCTGGAATAAGAAGCTCGATGAATGTCTGTGGACTTACCGTACAACCGTTCGAACACCCATGGGCAACACACCATTCTCTTTTCTTTATGGAAGCGAGGCAGTACTTTCCCTGGAGATCCAGATCCCTTCCTTACGGGTAGCTATCACCAACTAGCTGACTGACAAAGGCAATCAATACCGGTGGCTACAAGAGTTAGAGGCGTTTGATGAAAAATGTCTGCTAGCACAACAACCAATCGAGCTTTACCAAGCTCGGATTTTCGGGGCCTTCAACAAAAAAGTCCGGGAAAGAACATTCCAAGTGGGTGAAATTGTCTTATCAGTTCGAAGACCGATGGTAATGACTCACAAGACGGCTGGAAAGTTTGAGCCCAAGTAGGAGAGACCATTCGTCATACAGACGGTCTATTCCAATAGTGCCTACCAAAATCCTACAATGCCCAATCCTCGATTCGTAAGTATAGGATTCAGATCCTCAATCCGTAGTCACAGTAATATAATATTTCATCACTCCATCTTAGATGCCCTATCATCAAGTTATACTATTAATGCAATCGTTCTTAGTGGTTTCTAAGTCCAGTATAGTCAGTCATTCATATCTGTCCTATAAGCTTAACCTAATCAACTTCTAGAAAAATCACTCATCACAATCACAAACATATTATAGTTATACTATGGAATCCATTAACGAGGTTGTCTATTTATTAAAATGTAGCAAGCGCCTAAGACTGGGTTGATCAATCCATAAGGCATTCCAACAGTTACCGAGAAGGACGAGAAGAATTCACTCAAGCGGTTAATAGGGAAGAATTTAGTCATACCACGGGAAGGATGGAACACAAAAGCAATTATGTTGGAGAGTTCTAGAGAACCTATAATCCTGGTGGTAGATGTAGATAGGGCAGAGTTAATCAAGATGGAGAAAAATGATGATAAGGATTTGTTTTTGCTCATCTTGTTATAACGAAGTGAACTGATTTAAGATATGACCTGATAACCATACACGTTTTCCTGAAATCATGTTGCAAGAATTTTTGCCATGCTAGTAAGCATAGATGAAATAAATGATAGAGTCCATAACTAAGGTATACACCCTATAATCATGTTATCTAGAATTCTTACCACGCCAACCGGTATGGCTGCAAGAAAATCTAAATTCCATAACTAGGATAAATATATCCAAAATTAGGCTCTATGTCCTTGTCATGTTATCTAGTATGGCTGCAATAAATTCTAAACTCCATAAATAAGCAGACATTTCACGTTCTCACTGTCCTCGTCACATATGTTATCAGAATATACCTTAATTCAATCCACAAAATTTATCTCGATACAAAATCAAAGTCAACAACGAACATTAAGATTAAGTCATTCGTACAAGAAAGAGTAGACAGAAACAAGTAAAACGAATTTGAGATAGAGTTTAAAGAGTGAGATTATCAGGGATCGTTCCAACGGTACTATTTTGGTCAAAATTCAAAATTCCTTGAATATAGTCTAAAACAAATCTTAAACTTTATATATAAGATTGGCTAATAATGTTCTCTTCTCAACCTAAATGGTATATAAGTTTAACTTCTACTTTCTAGCTCTCTCTGGGGTCCATAAGACTCATCCTAGTACAAGAATAGGGTTCGACAATGGACAGGTGTTTCAAAAATTAGGATAAGCACGAGCAAAATAAAAATAGACTCAATATAGTTTCGAAGTAAGATTCTCAGGGGTCATCCCTGGAACCTATCAAAAAATCCTAATATGTGATTGAGTACCAACATCCTAAAATATTCCATGATTTAAATCCAAATCCTAAGGTAGGCTCGCCGTAGTATGGCTAAGCCTAAGTACTTCTACGACTTTGCTTTGGTTGCAAAGACTTGTAACGACCCAGAACCAGAATACTGGAGAACGGGGGCGTACATAGCCATCTACGTATATTGAAGTGCAACACACCTCACTATGCGGTCACGGCTATCTAGATACATGAGGGTTTAACTACAAGCCATCAGTCTCCTATGGTCATAAACAAGCCTATTGTCTCAATCTCAAGCAAGCGATAACAGTTTAAAAGATGTCAGAGCACCAAATATACAATAGTAAGGCATCCCATATATTACATATTCGGATCATCATGAATCTAGTCGTACAAAATGTCAAGACTAGCAAGAGTTTCAGTCATACATGATCAACCCTAGGATTTGTCAATCATGTTACAGCCCGTAGGCAGACATTAAATAAAGGTGCAATCGAGCTAAACACGTGCTCGCCGGCTAAACGCCTCAAAAGAATAATTTTACAATAGAGTGGGAGAGCCGAAAATAAACCCACTCGTTGCCAGGGTTACGCCTGGTGGTCACCATCTGGCTGGAAGATAGGTAGATCCTCTGGAGCTGCTCCGATATCTGGCCATACAAAACCAGCTGGGTCAGACCCCAGAAAGAGCAAGTACCACAAAGGAGACTTCACTTACGAACTAAAACCAGCATATAACAATAGAATATTAAAGATAATTATAAACGAAACTGATAATAATAGAGATAACAACAGTAAATTGAGCACGGGGAGACCATTCAAGCAGCCAGGTCATAACCCTTAAACCAAACAAGGACCGGGGTTGCAAACCTTCACCTGAATAGAAACCCATCTTAAATACTTGTTGGTAAAGTAATAAGGCAATAAATGAAAAGAGGACACAGAACTGCTCCGTGAGCCAGGTTACAACCCTTAAACCAAACAAGGACCGGGGTTGTAACCCTTCGCCTGAACAGAACTTGACTCCTGATCATTATTGTTAAGGCCAGTATAGATAATGATGCTATTGAAGTAAGGGAAAACATGACGAGCATGACATGGGGTACAATAAGACAATAAACGAAAAGATGACACAGAACTGCTCCGGGAGCCAGGTTACAACCCTTAAACCAAACAAGGACCGGGGTTGTAACCCTTCGCCCGAACAGAACTGGTCCCCTGATCGTTATTATTAAGGCAATCATAAGTAATCCTGTCATGTTACAATCTTGTACAGGATGAGGACAAGACTAATCTATGCTAGATTCCATCCAATCAATTACAGCCAAGCAATTAATACGGCTTGATACTTTAACTAACTATGGTTATCACAAGCCTAGTTACTAACAAGATGCAATGAGATTATTCCAACAGCCACAAGCCCTACAGACCATCCAGGTTATCCAGGTCGAATGTCCGTTTATGAAGGGTGCAACATGTGATTGTGTGCTGGAAATGTGCCCTACTCGTCGGTAGGCTACAAGTCCGCTAGTGCGCCCAGATAACGGAATTGCCAGTAGCTGGGAAATCTCTTCATGACTACTGGATCTTCTAGTTATTAGCCTTAGTCAACTTCAGTAGGTACCCCTGACCGTGGTATTCAGGGGTCCCTATCCTAGACATGATGCAAGACAATACTGGTTTATTTGTACAAACACAAATGTCCACAGTGTCCAGGTCATTCATACTTATCATGTCATGTTAGCCGTCGCAACAGCATATCGAGGTATATCATGGCAAGTTTACTTGTCAAGAGTGCGCCATGGCGGGCCACTATCATGTCATATTACTTATCAAGAGTGCACCACTACGGGCCACTGTCGTGTTCATGGTACATGTGCAAGATAACATAGTACAAGCATTCTATCAAGGGACCCAAGTTACACAGAGGATCATAATACATATAACAATTAAAATAGTAAAGGGGCAAGACTAGGGGAGGAGTCATGCGGCTCAGGAAAATGAGTTCATGCGGCCAAAATTAGCAGGCTCATGCGGCTCGGGTTCATGCGGTCGGGGTTTAAGGGCACATGCGGCTCGGAGAAACTGGGCTCATGCGGCCAGGAGATCGGGTCTTGTGCGGCTCGGGATCAGAAGTCCATGCGGCTGGAGAAAGACAAGGTCTTATGCGGCCAGAAAAAGAGGTGGGCACATGCAGCTCAGGGAAAGAAGTCCATGCGGTTAGGAACCAATCAGAGCTCATACGGGTAGGAACCCAAGCAATGTCATGCGGCTGGATAGGGCTTAGTCTTATGCGGCTCGGAGAAAGTTAACTCATGCGGTTGAGAAGTGGGGGGGTCTTATACGGCTCGGAGGGAAGAGTGTCTCATGCGGTTAGGATTAAGAGTTCCTGCGGCTGGAAGTTAAATCAGAGTCATGCGGCTCGGAATAAAAAGTTCATGCGGCTGAGAAATTGGTCCCTGCGGCTGGAAGATTTATGCGGCTGGGGAAGTTCCTGCGGCTGAGGAAAGAAACTTGTCGTATGAAAAATCCATACGGTCAAGTACTGTTCTTCTTCTCCAAATTTTTGAGAAGAAGAACCATGAAGGCCATGTTCCAAGCTCCATAAATACATCATCTGAGGTCAGAATCTGGACTTCCATAGTTCAAAATAGGACAAAATAAAATTCTCTACAACATGGAACCATAAAAACTTGGAAATAATAAGGTTAAATAGATCAAAATCCAAGAAATCCGAAAATAAAATAAACTTAGATCTACATGAATTTAGCCATGGAAATTAATAATGCTAAGTACTAAAGTGTCTCAGGATGTTGTAAGGAAGAGAATGGAACAACAAAGTTGAGTTCCTCCATGAAGCAAGATGCACTTGCCTAGGCCTCTCTCTCTGGTAGGTGAAGGGAGTAATGGAGGAAGAAGAAGATTTAATGGAGAAAGTAAATGAGGAGAGAGAAGGATTTAATGGTTAATAAGGGAAGAGAGGGGGGTTGGTGGGGTTGGTCCACAAGCAAACCAAGCCAAACCTAGCCATGCAACCAAACCGAACCAAGCAATTGCAATACCAAGATAAACCATGCCATAAAACATGTAAAAATATGTACACGTATACCAAAATACGTAATACGAACCACGGTCGTTACAACTCTACCCACCTTAAAAGAATTCCGTCCTCGGAATTTAATTAAGAGGCTAGAGAGGCAAGGACAAGCTACACTAATCACAGGCAAGCTATAACAAGACAATCAATCAAGCAGTCGTTCGTTCAAGCAAGGAACTGAGAGCTTAAGGCATAAGGAAGACATTATACTTTACGAGTCAAACAAGTCAGGATATCGCGATCGGATATCATCCTCACGCTCCCATGTTGACTCACCCAAAGAGTGATGACCCCAAGCAACACGGACTAACTTAATAGTCTTATTCTTGAGTATCTTCTCTCTCCGGTCTAATATAGACATGGGCCTTTCCACATACGAAAGGTTGGTACCAACAACCAATTCTGAATGATCCAAGATGTGGCTCGGGTCAAGGATATACCGTCGCAGTTGGGATACATGGAATACGTCATGCACCTCATGTAACAACGATGGAAGAGCGAAACGATAGGGTACTTCTCCTACTCGCTCTAGAATGTCAAACGGTCCTATATACCTAGGACTAAGCTTTTCCCGTACGCCAAAACGAATGACGCCATGGTTAGGCGAAATCCTCAGAAATACATGGTCGTCGACGAAAAACTCAAGAGGGCGACGATAAGAATCGACCCAATGACGCTGGCGATCTTGGGCAACGCAAAGATGATCTCTAACTTTCCTGACCACCTCTACCATCTGAGCAATCATTTTCGGACCGAGCATCTGCTTTTCTCCAACATCGTTCCATGCTAGCGGGGATCGGCACTTCCTACCATATAATGCCTCGAACGGTACCATCTGGATGCTGGCCTGGAAACTGTTGTTGTACGAGAACTCCACCAGGTGCAGGTGATCTTCCCATGAACCACCGAAGTCGAGCGTACAAGATCTCAACATATCTTCCAAGGTTCGTATGGTACGCTCTGACTGACCATCTGTCTGCGCATGATAAGCTGAGCTGAACTGGAGGTGAGTTTCCAAACTCTCTTGCAGGCTACACCAAAAGTGCAACGTAAATCTTGAATCTCTATCCGAGGTGATACTGACTGGTACACCATAAAATCTGACGATCAACCTGAGGTACATCTCTACTAGCTGAGCCGTCGACTGACCAACTCTGAACGGAAGAAAGTAGGCTACCTTCGTGAGCCTGTCTATAATAACCCAAATAGTATCTCTTCCAGTTGGGGACCTAGGTAATTCAGTCACAAAATCTATGGTTATATGCTCCCACTTCCATTCTAGAATTGGCAAGGGCTAAAAAAGTCCAGCCGGCCTCTGATGTTCAGTTTTAACTTGTTGGCAAACCAAACACCGAGAGACAAACCGGGCTATCTTCCTCTTCATGCCATTCCACCAAAAGTGCTGACGAATATCACGGTACATCTTCGTGCCACCGGAATGAATGAAATACTGAGAACTGTAAGCTTCTGCCATGATCTCTTGTCTGGTATCTCCACTGGGTACACAAAGACGCTTCCCATGTCGAAGTGTACTGTCCTCATGAATGTATAACTTTGGTCTTCATTCTGTCTCACACTCTGCTCTGAGTCGCTGAAGCTTGGAATCTGTTGACTGCGCCATCCGGATCCTCTCGACTATAGTGGACTAAACTTGCATACTGGCCATCAATGTCACACTAGTAGGAAGGACAACTTCTATACCCATCTTCTGAAGATCTGCTAACAACTCAGGTTGTGCTGTTAGAAAATAAACACTGGCTCTCATGCTCAATGCATCTGCAACGACGTTGGCCTTCCCAGGATGATACTGTAGGTTGACATCATAATCCACAAGTAGCTCTAGCCATCTTCTCTGAATCATGTTAAGATCCTTATGGGTGAAAACATACTTCAGGCTCTTGTGGTCGGTAAAAATCTCTACCCTATCTCCATACAAGTATTACCTCCACAACTTAAGTGCAAACACTACTGCTGCCAGCTCCAAGTCATGGGTTGGGTAATTTCTCTCATGATCACGAAGTTGGCGTGACGCATAAGCTATTACCTTCCCATGCTGTATCAAAAAATATCCCAAACCTCTGCCTGAAGTATCACAATACACTGAGAATCCTCCGGTCCCATCTGGAAGTGTGAGAATGGGTGCCGTCATCAAGCCTCGCTTCAACTTCTCAAAAGAATCCTGACATTCTGCTATCCAAGCAAACTGCACATCCTTGCGGGTCAACTGGGTTAATGGCGCTAAAATCCGAGTAAAGTCTGAAACGAATCGCTGGTAGTAGCCGGCCAAGCCAAGAAAATTGCGAACATCTGCAACTGTGCTAGGTACTGGCCATGTCTCAATGGCCACGATCTTCTGGGGATCCACTTCTAATCCTCCTCTGGTGATGATATGACCCAAGTACGAAATACGATCGAGCCAGAACTCGCATTTACTGAACTTGGCATACAACTAGTGCTCTCTGATCTGGAGGACAACTTTGAGATGCTGCTCATGCTCTGCTTCACTCTTGCTGTAGACCAGGATGTCGTCTATAAACACAATCATGAACTGATCCAAATAAGACATGAAGATGCGATTCATGAGGTCCATGAATACAGCCGGCGCATTGGTTGCTCCAAATGGCATAACAAGGAACTCCCAATGCCCGTACCTTGATCTGAAAGCTGTCTTCAGGATGGTCTGCTCTCTGACTCGGATCTGATGATATCCTGACCGCAAATCAATCTTTAAGAACACTGTTGCTCCCTTGAGTTGATCAAACAAGTCATCTATCCTCGGGAGAGGGTATATGTTCTTGATTGTCACTGAGTTTAAGGTACGATAATCTACACATAACCTGGACGTACCATCCTTCTTTTTTACAAGAAGCATCGGGGCTCCCCAAGGCGATCCACTAGCACGAATGAATCCCTTGGTTCTAAGTTCTTCAATCATCTTATACAATATCTCTAACTCTGACGGTGCCATCCTGTAGACTCTCTCTGATATTGGTGTTGTCCCGGGGAGACGCCTCAAAAGAATAATTTTACAATAGAGTGGGAGAGCCAAAAATAAACCCACTCGTTGCCAGGGTTACGCCTGGTGGTTACCATCTGGCTGGAAGATAGGTAGATCCTCTGGAGCTGCTCCGATATCTGGCCATACAGGAGGCTTCACTTAGGAACTAAAACCAACATATAACAATAGAATATTAAAGATAATTATAAAAAAAAGTGATAATAATAGAGATAATAACAGTAAATTGAGCACGAGGAGACCATTCAAGCAGCTAGGTCACAACCCTTAAACCAAACAAGGACCGGGGTTGCAACCCTTCACCTAAATAGAAACTCGTCTTAAATACTTGTTGGTAAAGTAATAAGCCAATAAATGAAGAGAGGACACAGAACTGCTTCGGGAGCCAGGTTACAACCCTTAAACCAAACAAGGACCGGGGTTGTAACCCTTCGCCTGAACAAAACTTGACTCCTGATCATTATTGTTAAGGCCAGTATAGATAATCATGCTATTGAAGTAAGGTAAAACATGACGAGCATGATATGGGGTGCAATAAGACAATAAACGAAGAGAGGACATAGAACTGCTCCGAGAGCCAAGTTACAACCCTTAAACCAAACAAGGACCGGGGTTGTAACCCTTCGCCTGAACAGAACTGGTCCCCTGATCGTTATTATTAAGACAAGCATAAGTAATCCTGTCATGTTACAATCTTGTACAGGATGAGGACAAGACTAATCTATGCTAGATTCCATCCAATCAATCATGGCCAAGCAATGAGTACGGTTTGATACTTTAACTAACTAGGGTAATCATAGGCCTAGTTACTAACAAGATGCAATGAGATTATTCCAACAGCCACAAGCCCTGCAGACCATCCAGGTTATCCAGGTCGAATATCCGTTTATAAAGGGTGCAACACGTGACTGTGTGCTTGAAATTTGCCCTACTCGTCGGTAGGCTACAAGTCTGCTAGTGCGCCCAGATAACGGGATTGTCTGTAGCTGGGAAATCTCTTCATGACTACTGGATCTTCTAGTAATTAGCCTTAGTCAATTTCAGTAGGTACCCCTGACCGTGGTATTCAGGGGTCCCTATCCTAGACATGATGCAATACAATACTGGTTTATTTGTACAAACATAAACATCTACGGTGTCCAGATCATTCATACTTGTCATGTCATGTTAGCCGTCGCAACAGCATATCGAGGTATATCATGTCAGGTTTACTTGTCAAGAGTGCACCACCGCTTGCCACTATCATGTCATGTTACTTATCAAGAGTGCACCACTACGGGTCACAGTCGTGTTCATGGTACATGTGCAAGATAACATAGTACAAG
The DNA here is from genome assembly GCA_029216955.1 of Iris pallida. Taxonomy (NCBI): domain Eukaryota; kingdom Viridiplantae; phylum Streptophyta; class Magnoliopsida; order Asparagales; family Iridaceae; genus Iris; species Iris pallida. Next base: position 15,243,669 of record JANAVB010020400.1, on the reverse strand, counting down.
CATTCTATCAAAGGACCCAAGTTATACAGAGGATCATAATACATATAACAATTAAAATAGTAAAGGGGCAAGGCTAGGGGAGGAGTCATACGACTCAGGAAAATGAGTTCATGCGGCCAAAATCAGCAGGCTCATGCGGCTCGGGTTTATGCGATCGGGGTTTAAGGGCACATGCGGCTTGGGGAAACTGGGTTTATACGGCCAGGAGATCGGGTCTTATGCGGCTCGGGATCAGAAGTCCATGTGGCTGGGGAAAGACAAGGTCTTATGCGGCCAGGAAAAGAGGGAGGCGCATGCGGCTCAGGGGAAGAAGACCATGCGGCTAGGAACCAATCAGAGCTCATGTGGCCAGGAACCCAAGCAATGTCATGCGGCTGGAAATGGCTGAGTCTTATGTGGCTCGAAGAAAGTTAACTCATGCGGTTGAGAAGTAGGGGGTCTTATGCGGCTCGCAGGAAAGAGTGTCTCATGCGGCTAGGATTAAGAGTTCCTGCGGCTGGAAGTTAAATCAGAGTCATGCGGCTCGGAATGAAAAGTTCATGCGGCTGAGAAATTGGTCCCTACGGCTGGAAGATTTATGCGGCTGGAAAAGTTCCTGCGGCTGAGGAAAGAAACTTGCCGCATGAAAATTCATGCGGTCAAGTACTGTTCTTCTTCTTCAAATTTCCGAGAAGAAGAACCATGGAGTCCATGCTTCCAAGCTCCATAAATCCATCATCCGAGGTAAGAATCTGGACTTCCATAGGTCAAAATAGGGCAAAATGAAATTCTCTACAACATGGAACCATCAAAACTTGGAAATAACAAGGTTAAATAGATCAAAACCCAAGAAATCTAAAAATAAAATAAACTTAGTTCTACATGAATTTAGCCATGGAAATTAATAATGCTAAGTACTAAAGTGTCTCAGGATGTTGTAAGGAAGAGAATGGAACAACAAAGTTGAGTTCCTCCTTGAAGCAAGATGCACTTACCTAGGCCTCTCTCTCTCTGGTAGGTGAAGGGAGTAATGGAGGAAGAAGAAGAGTTAATGGAGAAAGTAAATAAGGAGAGAGATGGCGTTGATGGTTAATAAGGGAAGAGAGGGGGGTAGGTGGGGTTGGTCCACAAGAAAACCAAGCCAAACCGAGCCATACAACTGAACCGAACCAAGAAATTGTAATACCAAGATAAACCATGCCATGAAACATATAAAAATACGTACATGTATACCAAAATACGTAATACGAACCACGGTCGTTACAAGACTAACCTACATGGCCACCATAAAAACGTGTCACGACCCGCATCCGTATAATCGGACACGAGTACATAGGCCATGCCCAGCCTACGTCGTAGTATCATTGGCAAAACGATGTCAAGTTTCCAATAAATATCGACAACATCTAGATGATCCATGATAATAAATGTACTCAAATCATACTATAAACGACTAAGAAATATATGAAACAGAAAGAATATCAAATAAATCTGAAACAACTAAAGTCTAGAATGAGTATACAAGACCAGAATGTATCTGAGGTAAAATACAATAAAGAAACAAAAATCAAACTAAAAGGGCCCAGAACTCTCGGGATGCAACTCATGGTGAAAGAATATCAAGGTCCGTCTCAGCTAGCGTAAACCTATAGTCCAATAATGTGGGGCATAACAATCCTAAAATTTGTCAACGTATCCAGTCAAGATTGGAACGAGCACATATCTCCAAAAACAGTTTCAAATAAATGACAAGTGCTATAAAACAGTAAATAGAGATAATATACAAAGAAATCGAATGTACATAAAAGTAGCATGGCATGGGTAAAGCAGTAAACTAGAGCAAGAACAAGAAAATATAATTATGGCATGTACAAGAATCAAGAATTATCAATCTATTGAGTAAATATTAGCTTTGATATGTGGCCGGCTTGGGGGTTGAACAAGATCTAGTAGCCTGGTTAATCATACGTAGGATATATGATTAACACTCAAAAGGATCTATAATGAACAAGGTGGGTATTGACCACATGTCTAGACTAATATGAAGTACAGGTAGGCAACTCTAGAGGGGGATGAATAGAGTTTATAACAAAAATGATCAATTAAAAACTTAAACTCTCTTCACCAACTAAATAATCAGAGTAAAAGAAATGTGGAAATAAAGAGTAGAGAGCAAGCACAACAGAACAAGGTTTTTAACCTGGTTTCCCTCGTAGAGGACTAGTCCAGGCCTAAGAACTCTAGCTCAGGATTGAAATCCACTATTTATGAAATAGGGTTACAACCACATGCCTTTTTACAGAAGAGCACGCCAAACTTCTTTCAATGATCGCTTTGGCGAAACTTGGACTTTTCCAAGTGACTTACAACTTCTTGTAATTTAAACTTCTAGCTAGATCGTACCGAGCAACTTGCACGATTGGGAAGTTTGAATGCTAAGTGGATGGGAAGATAATGCTCTTTAATATGCAGGCTATATAAGAGAAGAAGAAGAGAAGATTGGATGGTTTGAAATAAGAAAAACCAAGGCCTATTTATAGGGTTCGGGATAGGCAGAATTCGACCAGAATTCTGTATGTAGAATTCAAATTTTTGGCCATTGGACAACTAGCAGTGATCAAGACCTAAAAATCAGCATCCTGTAATTTAGGGGGCAGAGTTCGTCCTGAACTCTGTGTGGAGGCAGAGTTCGGCCCGAACTGTCTCCTATGGACAGAATGTTCTAAGTGGGCTTTTGGATGAATGGGCTGATTGGGATATTGGCTAAGTAAACCTATAAAGCTATGTCTAGCCCAAAGTTGCTCAGTATGACCTAACGTACATCATCCTATACTCAAAAACAGTAAAAAGTACAGACTCCAGTATACATAAAATAGTAAATCTTCAAGCAGCTGTAGTCTTGAACCAATGAGTGGAGTTGATTGATTTCGAGCTTGATGTGTCAAATTGGACTATGACAAATATTGTTTTGTTAATTTTCAAGATTAGGTTGAATGTGATCCGGTTTGGGTTAACAATCTTCCCCATTTTGATAATTGACAAAACATGATATTTACATGTCTCAATATTCATACCTGGACACATTATGGCTCCCCCGTACTTGAACAAATTTGCTCCCTGTAAACTGATATTTCCTGTGACAAGTTCTCATCCAAATATACATATCCAAGTATACACAATTCATAGTGCTAAGGCAAATATCAAGTGTTCTCCCCCTTTTGACAAACAGCCAAATAGAGACAAAATAGAGAAGCAATATAAATACTATCCACAAAATGAAAGATAACATGCAAGTAGTAGTTCTAAATAAGAGCAGACTGAGCCAAAGAGTTTGAAAAACATAATCAAAAGAAATATAGTGCCAAATGAAAAATAGTTCTAAGCATCAGTAGCAATACAATAGCCATATCCATCAAGGAGCATGTGAAGGCCCCGCACCATCAAGGAGCAAGTAGTGGTTTAGGCCTAGCACGAATCATCCATTCCATCATCGTGCGAGAAAAGTTGAAAGGGACGCAAAAGTGGAGAAAGAAAAGAGCAGTAATCTCAAAGTAAGTGACTTCATCAGTCGATCCAGCTTTGGGCAAGACCGAAGAAAAGATAATACGATGAAGTTCATAAAAATGATTATTGAGATGTTTAGCCATAAGTTTTCGAGGAGAAGGATTTGGAGAGCAAAGATCATCCTTGAAACTTTCTAACGTGGTCTCACCGGGGAAGACAAAATCCCAGGCATCATCAAGCCGTTCCCAAGTATTAGGGTCGGGCATACCAAGAAGGTCGGCTAACTCAAAATCATCAAAAGATATGTCTATACCGGTGACACGTGAGTAGATGCGGTCGCGGTCATAAGTCATGTTGCAATAAAACATTTGAATGGCATTCACAAAGATAGGTTCACGAGTTGCAACAAGTTCATCGAGACATAAGTCACGAAAGTTAGGAAGATAGTCGAAAAACACCGTAAACTTAATAGGGTTCCGGCAAATACACTACGATGACGAAAGTCGGCGAACCATACGTTAGACGCATCTAAGGACACAAAAAGACGGTCATCGTACGTGTCGAAATTTATGGGTGGAGGTGGGTTAAAAAGAGGGTGTATCATGTTAGGAGGAGGATGAGGAATAGGTTGTGGTAGAGGATTAGGATGCGGGTTTGGGTGAGGATTAGTAGAGGATTCACCAATACTTCTCCTTTGTCTCTTACCCCTACCAAGCAACCTAGGTGCCATAAGAAAAATTGAGATATAAGAAGAAAAAAGAGAGATATACCTCAATAAGAGAGACCTAAGATGGAGGAAAAGAACTCCAAGAGTAATCTCCTTAAGTTTGGAGAGAGATTTTCCAAGGATTAGAGACTCCTAGGATTAGGGTTTTGAAAAAAATATGTGTAGAGAGGTTTGGAGAAGACAATAGAGGGGAGAGAGAGACAATCCTGAGTTTAAGACCCTTTGGTCGGTTGGTCGGGTGAAACAGGAGCCATCGGATCAAAAATAGATCAACGACTGAGAGTGTCCCGAGGTTCTAGAACAAGGAGGCCGAACTCAGCCCGAACTCTGTGTGGGAAAGAGTTCGGCCCGAGTTCTGGTCCCTTGGGCCAGAACTTCAAGCAGAAAATTAAAACGAGATAGGAAAAAAATATGAATAAATGGTCAAAGATATGAATAAAAACAAGATTGGAAGTTAGAATTTTCAAATGAGGCAGGCAACCATATAATAACTAAGAAGTTATGACATAAATCAATATGGTGAAGCTGCTATGGGGTAGCTGTAGGGGCCAGATCCCAGCTAGCGGTAGTTCGAAGACTAGTGCACCGTGTCGCTTAGGCTTTTACGCCTTGTTGTCAGAAGGACCCTTTCGGCTTGTACCCATAGCAAAGTCAGCATAGAGAATCGTGACATAATCGATAATTATGCAAGCCAATTTAATGTATAACCGTTTCATCTAAAATTCCTAATTCTTGACAAAAAAAATTGAATCGCTCCTCGGATAATGATTTTGTAAAGAAATCGGCCAACTAATGATCAGTGTCAATAAATTCTAAATTAATAGTGTCATTCTGTTGGTGATCACGCAAAAAGTGGTGATGAATTTCAATATGTTTCGTATGTGAGTGACATATGGAATTCTTAGTAAGATTGATAGTACTAGTGTTGTCACAGAATATAGGAATGTGCATAAAAGATAGGTTATAGTCTTCAAGGGTTTGCTTCATCCACAGAATTTGTGCACAACAATGACCAGCTGCGATATATTCAGCTTCTGTTGTAGATAGTGCGACAGAATTCTGCTTTTTGCTAAACCAAGAGACTAGAGCCTTTCCTAATAAATGACACGTACCGCTAGTACTTTTACGGTCGACCTTGCATCCGACGAAATCAACATCGAAGTAACCAATAAGGTCAAATGATGTTGATTTGGGATACCATAAGCCCACTGTAACCGTACCCTTAAGGTATCGAAAGATACGCTTAACGGCGGACATATATGATTCCTTAGGATTAGCTTGATATCGAGCACACAGGGAAATACTAAACATAATATTAGGGCGTCTAGCAGTTAAATAAAGTAGACTGTCTATCATAACTCGATACTTACGTTGATCAACAGGTTTACCTCTTTCATCTGGTTCTAGTTTGGTTGTAGTAGCCATTGGAGTGCCGATTGGTTTGACGTTGTCAAGGTCAAATTTCTTTAGCATGTCCTTTGTACACTTTGACTGACAGATGAAAGTTCCATGTGATGTTTGTTTGACTTGCAGTCCAAGGAATTAATTGAGCTCTCCCATCATGCTCATCTCAAACTCGTTCTGCATACACTTAGCAAAATCTTGACAGAGAGTTTCATCAGTAGAACCGAATATGATATCATCAACGTAAATTTGCACTAAAAGAATAGTATCTTTGAAAGATTTTATAAAGAGTGTAGTGTCAATTTTCCCTTTGGAGAAACCTTTATCTAATAAGAAAGTACTTAGGCGTTCATACCAAGCTCTGGGGCCTTGTTTGAGATCGTAAAGTGCTTTCTTCACTTTGAAAATATGGTCGGGAAATTTATGATTTTCAAAGCCAGGGGGTTGTTTTACGAAAACTTTCTCCTTAATAAAACCATTCAAAAAGGCACTTTTAATATCCATTTAAAATTTTAAAAGTTGGCAAATGCACAAAGCATCCGAATGGATTCCAGTCTTACAACAGGAGCATACGTCTCATCGTAGTCGATACCTTCCTTTTGGTTGTATCCTTGAGCTACTAGACGAGCTTTGTTTAGTGTAACTGAACCATCTTCATTTACTTTGTTGCGAAAACCTATTTCGTTCCAACAGAATGAACTGAATTTCCATATATCTGATCAGATAAATATCCAAAATACTTTAATACATAAATGTGTCCAAAATTTAGCTGGCCTAGGAACAAGTTCCCTGACCTGGCTCCTTTCAAATTGGTTGAGTTCTTCTTGCATGGCAGAAATCCAAAACTCATCATTAAAAGCTTCTAAAACAGTATTAGGCTCAATTTGTGAAATGAAGGCGGTGCTAGCAATTGAGTCTCTTAACGATGATTGAGTACTTACTCCGCATGAAACCTCATCTATTACCAAATTTTCCGGATGTGACGGCTTGAAAGAGAATTTCTTTGGCAAGCCCTCCAAAGAATTGGTTTCAGTGGTGGTATTCATCGGCGTAGAAGTTGATGGCTCAATATCATCGTCAGGAGTGGCTGCTGCACTATTATCTTTATCAAAAGTCATATTTTTAGACTCTTCCACAATTAATGAGCATTTGTTGAACACTCTATATTCCTTGCTCTTGGCAGCATAGCCAAGAAAGATACCATCGTCAGCTTTGGCATCAAATTTGCCTAAGTTGTCTTTGGTGTTAAGGATAAAACATCGACAAGCAAAAACTCTAAAATATGAAACATTTGGAGTTCTACCAAATCAAAGCTCATAGGGTATTTTTTTCGTAATAGGTCGAATAAGCACCCTATTTAAAATGTGGCACGCTATACTGACAGCTTCAGCCCAAAAATATTTTGGAAGTAAAAATTTATTCAACATAACTCTAGCCATATCGCCAAGAGTCCTATTCTTCCGCTCCACAACACCATTTTGTTGAGGAGTTCTAGGACAAGAAAACTCATGCTCAAAACTATTTGAGTCACAAAACTTTTCAAAATCAGTATTTTCGAATTCGCCTCCATGATCACTTCGGATTCGAGTAATCATGTAGCCTTTTTCATTTTGAACCTTTTTAGCAAAAATTTTGAAAACAGAAATAGCATCGCTTTTGTTTGTAAGAAAGAAAATCTAAGTGAATCTAGAAAAGTCATCTACTATAACAAAAACATAGAGTTTTTCAGCAAGACTGGCTACTCTACTAGGACCAAATAAGTCCATGTGAAGTAATTGCAAGGGCTAATAGTACTTACAGTGTTTATGCAATAAAATGAGGACTTGGTTGCCTTATTTAATTCACATTCGGTACATATCGTATCCTTTTTGGATGTGATATCGGGCAAACCTCTTACTAGCTTCTTAGTCGATAGCCTGGATATAGTATCCATATTGGCATGACCAAGACGCTGGTGCCATAATAATCTCTTATCCTTGTGGGCGTAGAGGCCTCTCCCTGCACTGTTAGTATCTCTAGAAAGATAGAAAATGTAAATATTATCCTCTCTTATCCCTTCAAAAGCGATGTCTCCCGTTGACCTATCATAAATATAACATTTATTTTACCCAAAGTTAATATCATATCCATGATCAGCAAGGTGATTTATGCTGAACAGGTTATGCTTTAACTCGGTCACTAGACAGACATCCTTTATTACAGGAGAATGAGGATGATCAATAGTACCATTACCTATGATGTACCCTTTTAGGTTATTGCCGAAGGATACATACCCTTCCCTCTTCATCGATAGTGATGCAAAAAGATTTGCGTCTCCTGTCATATGTCGCGAGCATCCACTATCGAGAATCTACTTACTTTTAGTTGAGGAGGGAAGGTCTACCTACATCAAAAGTAGATATGACCTTTGGTACCCAAGTTCTTGTGGGTCCTGAAATGTTAGTTTTTGGCACCCATGCATATAGATTTATATATACTAATCTCCTAATTCTATATTGTGGGGAGATGTGTCTATGTACCCCACAATAGGTGCAAGTAGCATACCAATTTGTGTTTGGAGCATGTTGATAATGATGTCTATATGTAGCATCGTGAGAATGGTATAGAACAGCAGGATAGTGACTATACGTGGCAGCATGGTGTCTATATGAAGCATGGTGATGGTTATATCTATGTGCAGCATGGTTATGATTAGCATGACTATGAGTAGCAGTATAATGATAATTATGAGAATCATGTCTATATGCATGTGGTTTGTGTGCTGTATAGAAGTACGTGTACATATAAGCATGTTTACGTACTGCATGTGGGTGACTATTTTGATTAGTCTTGTGCTTTGTGTGTGTCTTATGTGATTGGGTTTGAGGTTGAGCAACCTGTTTTCCCAATCTAATCTCTAATTTCTTAGAGGCAACATGCAGTTCATTACACTTAGCATTTAAACCATCAATTTTAGCAATAGAGATCTTGTGTCTTTTCTTTTCTTCAGCAAGCTCAGTGTTGAGTGCTGTGATCTCACGTGTTTGCTTTTCAATACGTGCTTCGGTATCATGTAGGCTTAACTTTAGCTTAGACACCTCATTAGTGACTTCCGTGGGTGGAGTGTCTCTAACATTATCAAGCAAAGAAGAGAGTTTTTGAATCTCGACTTCATAACTTTTGATCTTCTCCTTGGCGTGCTTATATTTACTAATGACTTTCTTGTGGTCATTTAGTAAATCATTAAACGCATCACCAAGTTCATCAAAAGTGAAATCATCGAGAGTTTCGCTAGTTACCTTATTGGATGTTGCCATTAGGCGTACATTGGCGGTGCCTTGAGAGGAGTCCTTTTCTTCCTCGGAATCACTTGCTTCACTTTCATGCCAAATGCTAGTGTTGGCATATTTTCTTGAGAAAGACTTCTTGTAGGGATTCTCATATCGGTTGCTTTTTTTTATGAATGGACAGTCTTTTCGGACGTGTCCAGTCTTCTTACAGCCGTAGCAGGTTGGTTCTTCCTCGTCATCTTCTTGTTGTTCCTTCTTTCTTCGATTGAAGCGAAAGAACTTCTTGAAGTTACTGACAAGGAGAGCTTGATCATCACCTTCTGAATTATCGTCATCAGTCTCTTCATGATCAACCCTTCGACGTGAGCTTTAAGGGCAATCTATTTTGCCTTTGGAGCAGGCTCTTCGAAGTCTTTGAGGTCAAGCTCATGGGTCATCAACTTTCCCATCAAAGTCTTCATGGACATTATGGTGAGATCATTCCCTTCTATGATAGTTGTTACCATAGGGTTCCAAATCTTTGGTAGCCCTCTAAGTAACTTATAAATCTTCTCGTGATTTGTATATTGTTTGTCGAGGGATGACAAGGGGTTGATAACGTCGAGGAATCTTGTAAACATTTGTGTGATCGTCTCATTAGGCTTCATCTTGAAAGCCTCATATTCTTGAGTGAGACGACTAATTTTTGGCTCCTTGACTTGGGTAGTTCCTTCATGCGTCAATTCTAGAAGTCTTCATACTTCATGAGAGGTGGTGCATGTCGAGACCCTGTTAAACTCATTCCTGTCTATTGCACAAAATAAAGCATTAATAGCTCTAGCGTCTAGACTCGCCTATTTCTTTTCTTTGTCAGAATATTTGTCATAGGGTTTTTCGACGAAATCACCATTGACAACTATCCTGGCGGACTTTTTGTAACCATCGGTAACAATGGTCCACAGGTCGAAGTCTAGAGACTTGAGATAAAAATTCATCATTGTTTTCCAATAGGTGTGGTTTGCTCCATCAAATAGGGTAGGCCTATGAGTGGACTGCCCTTCACCGTGATTAGAAAATATGGGTTGTGTGGTTGCCATGGATCAGCTCTAGGATGTTAGCCTTTGTTGAGAGAACAGAGCTCTGATACTAATTGAAGTACAGGTAGGCAACTCTAGAGGGGGGTGAATAGAGTTTATAACAAAAATGATCAATTAAAAACTTAAACTCTCTTCACCAACTAAATAATTAGAGTAAAAGAAATACGGAAATAAAGAGTAGAGAGCAAGCACAACACAGCAAGATTTTTAACCTGGTTTCTCTCGTGGAGGACTAGTCCAGGCCTGAGAACTCTAGCTCAGGATTAAAATCCACTATTTATGAAATATGATTACAACCACGTGCCTTTTCATAGAAGAGCACGCCAAACTTCTTTCAATGATCACTTTGGCAAAACTTGGACTTTTCCAAGTAACTTACAACTTCTTGCACTTCAAACTTCTAGTTGGATCATACCGAGCAACTTGGACGGTTGGAAAGTTTGAATGCTAAGTGGATGGGAAGACAACGCTCTTTAATATGTAGCCTATGTAAGAGAAGAAGAAGAAGAGAAGATTGGATGGTTTAAAATGAGAAAAACTAAGGCCTTTTTATAGGGTTCGGGGTAGGCAAAATTCGGCCAGAATTCTGTATATAGAATTCAAATATTTGGCCATTGGACAACTAGCAGTGATCAAGACCTAAAAATTAGCATCCTGTAATTTAGGGGGCAGAGTTCGGCCCGAACTCTGTGTGGAGGCAGATTTCGGCCCGAACTGTCTCCTATGGACAGAATGTTCTAAGTGGGCTTTTGGATGAATGGGCTGATTGGGATATAGGCTAAGTAAACGTATAAAGCTATGTCTAGCCCAAAGTTGCTCAGTATGACCCAACGTACATCATCCTATACTCAAAAATAGTAAAAAGTACAGACTCTAGTATACATAAAATAGTAAATCTTCAAGCAGCTGTAGTCTTGAACCAATGAGCGGAGTTGATTGATTTCGAGCTTGATGTGTCAAATTTGACTATGACAAATATTGTTTTGTTAATTTTCAAGATTAGGTTGACTGTGATCCGATTTGGGTCAACATAATATTCCTCCTCCCTCGACTGGTTGAGTGGAACCAACCATGACACGTTATGACACGAGATTCTCTGAGAAGGTAGCTAGCCTTCGCAGTAATCTGTGTCCATATAATGTAAAAGAATAACAAGAAGGTTTGTACAAGATATACCAAGGTAAACAAGAAATAACATCTCATGATGAGATCCGTAAATACCAATCCGTACGACCAATGTATCAAGAAACAAGTACATCAACACTAAGTACAAGAACATAGTAAATATCATGAATAGAAAATTATTAGAGAACATACTCGCCTCAATTTAGTTGGAAGTCGACGTGTACGGCACGAACGTGTCGACACGGATTAGGTACCAATGCTATGCTCTACAAGGTGGTCTCAGATAATGATACGACCAGTTCCATTGAGTCCATAATAGTCCAAAAAGCCTAATTTGATATATAAAAGTCCAGAATCAGAATTTGGCATGATAATCGAGATGAGAAATAGGAAACGACTATAATAGTCGTGACTTACGATTTAAGGGAAAAAGAATAACTATATATGCATCTATCTAAAAATTATTTATAATATTTAGAAACTATAATTTTATTTACAAATTATTATTAGGTAATAGAAAAAACCCAAAAATCATTTAGAGATTGACCAAAACCATTTATATATGCATAATAATAATATGAATTGCAAGTTGTAGATTATCAAAATATCATGCTGCACCTCGTTATTCGTACATCGAAACCTACGACATACAAATCAAGACAAGACGATCAACCATAAGGTTAACAATCTTATCATAGTGATCCACATGGTTATTTTGTCAATTTCAGCGATATGAGATCACTAGAATCGACTAATCTCAGTTTCATTGCACGAATTCCGAAACACGAACATAATAAGAATTAGTTATAAGTAATAGTGATAAAATAAATCTACAGACATTGTCGAATGATGAAACAAATATCACCAACGTGTCCAGAATAGTCAAATTAGCTTGGATAGCCTAGCCATAAGTCCAATTTGGATACAGGGACAAAACGATAATTTTGGATCAAAATGATGTCCGTCGTTAGACCCACTTTGTACCCAAAAATGTGTCAGAATAAAATCTACTAAACCTAACAAATTATATATTTACGAATCTAGATTGACGATATGAACCCAAAGGTATATCCAGAATTGAATTCCGATGAGCCGATCTCAAAATGGTCCGTTGACTCGGACTATGGGGCCCGTCATGCACCGAAATATGTGCCGGGATCTACGTCCACCAAATCTATCAAACTTTTTATGAATTCGTACTAGAACGATGCCATGAGTCTACAGGTGGTGTCAAAATTTGAATCCGGAGTCCCGAGTCTAAAATGAAAATTTTACAAGTTGGAAATTACGAATTCGGACAGCCAACTTTGGTATCAAATTCAACCAATCAAACAAGCTCACAATGAAATGAAACTTAAGGGACAAGAAGTTGGTTATACCAGCTATGCACAGGAATTGGTGGCACATCAAACGAAGCTGCAAAGATGGAGATACGACTCCACGAAGTTGGCTCCACAGAACTGTCCAAAATAAACAAAATTATTCGGGCAACTTGGCGGCCGATTTTGATCTATCAAACGATCGAATTAACGACTGTAAATTTAGGTAAAGGTAGAGGTATATACCAAGATTGCAACAGAGCAAAGTGTTCGTAGATCCAACGATTGGATTGCCCAAAAAATATACACAAAGTTGTTGTCACGAAGTGCACTTCTGACTTGTCATTTCTCACGTACGTCGACGGGATCTCGTCCAAAATGCACGAATCGACTGTAGTATGCGTCGGAGAGGTCGATGACCACCCAAGGGGATCTCTTGTGGTCTCTAGGTCGATAGGGTATCACGGTGGCAGTACACGACCGTCGTCGCGCTGCTGTGCTGCAACCATTGCAGCTCGGTCGATGATGTTTGTCGCTGCTGCTTGCGTGCGCCTAGTGGCAGCTAGCCAGGGAGGTCATCAGTATGCGGGAAGGTTGGTGGTAGTTGGCCGTAGCCACTGATGTTTTTTGCCTTATGGCTGCTACAACCACTACTTGGTCGCGTGCAGCCGCGCAGACCATGCGCACGCGTGTGGTCATTGCGCCGACGGTGGCAATTGGTTGAGGTTGCTGCCCGCTGCACTGATGAGGTCGCGGCCATGGTTGCAATGGTGGGAGCAACCGCAGGGAAGAATGAGAAGGAAGAAATTGAAGTGGAAGAAGAAAGAGAATGAGATGATGGTGAAATAAGAAGGTGATGGGGAAGGAGAAGTTTTAATAGAGGATGAGAGAAAGAAAAAGATGGAGAGGGAGAGAGAGATGAATTTGATGAAGGAGAGAAGAAGTGTTCGACCATGGAGGTTCGGCCATGGAGGAGTACTGCTGTAAAGAAAAAAGAAAATAAAAATATGTGTTTGTATGTGTAAAGTGTGGTTGGCTGTGAATGTGTTTGGGAGGAGTGGGAATTACATTTGGTGAAGGAGAGAGAATTTCATTAGAGTTAATGTCGACTACTATGAGGGGTGTGTGTGTTAGTATTGTCATGTAGATATGAGTGGTTGAGATGAGTTAGAGTTTGAATCAATGGCTAGGATTGAGGTGGGGATTAGGTTATATTTTAGTAATTTGACCAATGGAGTTGTCCTTAAATATTTTTGAATGTGTACACTAGGTGGTTGGTGTTTTGTTGGGGTATGAGTGTGTTGGTATTCATGAGGGGATAACATAAAGCTTTGGTTTGGTTCAAATGTGTCGGGTCAGGTCAAAATCGGGTTTGCTGCAATAAATGGCTTAATTTAGCCATTTATGATCACAGTAAATAAGTAACATGTGGGGGCTAAATTGAATGGGATACAAGTATCATGTGTGTAGTAGACTTAATGTGGATCGTGTCCATATTTTGGGTCGACAGATTTGGATCAAAATTGTGTCCCCAATTCAAGTCGGAATAAATGTGACTCCGTGGGATGAATTTAAGATCGGTTATTGTGTCAGGAGAGTTGTGTGATTAAAATGAAGCACAAGAAGGTGTGTTTGAGTGGTAAGGAATGAATGTTGTGTGTTTGGGTGGGTCATGAGAGTAGCCATATAAAATTGGGTTGGGTGTTGGATCCAGTAGGGTTAAGTTTGGGCTAAGTTTGGTCATTACTACAAATTTAGTCATTTATAATCATTGATATAATATGAGCATATGAGAGATCAATTGGGTGGCATGCAAGTGGCATGTGCATAGTAGGCTTAAAAAAAGATCAAAAACATATATTTGGTCAATTAGATTGGACCGATGTCGATCCCCGAATTTAAATTGGAAGTTAGGCAGGTTTTACGATAGAGGGTCAAATGGACTAAATTGATCCGAAAGTTGTGCGATATAAATAGAATATAAGAGAAAAAGTTTGAGTGGGACATGATATATCAACATGAAGATAAACTTGCCTACTATAAAACTCATGAAAGGAGTTTCCAGAGATTGATATCTCTGACGCTCCACAAATTAAAGTCACGAAAAAGAACATTTAATGATAAAAAATAATTAAACAAAAATATTTATTAAAAATAATTCATTTAGAAAATTTTAAAATAAAACCTAAAATTCAGGGGGCTCCCAAATGACCTCTTGTTGTCATAACTATCTAGAAAATATTTTACGTCCATACAACCTCTGAATTGTTATTCTATACCCTAGCGAAGATGTGCCTACCATGTCCATATTACCTCTAAGTAGACATCTCTTCGATGACAGTCTACCATAATTGTCATATTCATCTATAGAATATTTCACGTTCATACTACCTCTAAATCGTTCTATACACCCGTAGAGTCTATCCTTGCCACATCTACATTACCTCTAAGTAAGGAAAAGTCTACCACCAAATGTTCTATGTTTACCATGTCCATATAACCTCTGAGTAAACATCCTACTCCCAACGGAGTTATCTCCATCCCCTTACGTCATACTGCCCCTGAGGGAATCCTCGTTCTTGTACGAGGAAAAGTTCATAATTAAAAAAATAAGAAGAGAAACAAAGCCAATGTTTTCATTTATAAAGTGAAAAGGTTTTCTTTCTTTGGTTACAAAAAGTAGTCTCTCACAAACTGAGAGACAAGAAGACAGAAAGATGGTCAAAACTGAGAAGACTGGCGCTGAAGTTCTTCTAGCCGACTCTTCAAAAGAGTAACATGGGGACCAACCAATGCTTGGGCTCGACGCTCGACCTCCTGACAACGAGCAGCTTCATCTTGAACAGAAGAGAGGCTTTGGCACGCAAGGGCCAGCTCGGCCTGACGAATGCCAATGCTTTCCTTCTTTCGAGCCAAAGACTCAGAACGTTGGCGAAGGATCTCCTTCTGGTACTCAGACTTGACCAGGTCACTCTCAGCAAGGGCCAGGGTCTCTTCTAATTTCTGGATCTGCTCCCGGTGGGCCTTGCACTGATCCTCCACAGCTGTACGGTGACAAACCCGAGCCTCTTCGGCATCAGTCACTGCTTCAATCTCGGACTCAACCTCGGCAAGTCGATCAGTTAGTGCCCAACATTTCTGCTCGTACTGAGATTCCTTAGAGACCATCTTCTCTAACTCTACAACGGCTAGAGTCGGAAGACCACGCTCCAGATTTTGGAGCTCCAATGCAGCTGCTTCCAATTCAGCCAACATATATTCTATAGCATCGACCAAAGCCTTTTACTTGAGATAGTCTCGCAAGGCCACCAACTGGGCCTCCACTATATTCCGGACCCATCTGAGAGATTGGTTGTTTCGTAAAACACCCTCTATGCCACGAATCAATGCATGACGAACTGTACTCAGAATGATGTTGGTATAATATCTATTATCAGCCAAGCTCATTGGGGTTACCGGAGATGTCGTGATGGAAGGCCCCTGGGCGTTAGCAGCAGCCAGCATATGCCTAGGGATTATAGCTGAAGCAGGGGGCACCGTCACCGTAACAGAGGTCGTTGGCGGTACAGAGACAGTAGGAGCCAACACTATCTGACGTACGACTGACTCCTCAGCAAGCTCCTTTGTCGGTTCTTCAGCCGAAGCTACGCTAATTAGAGGTTGAGCAATCACAGCAGTTTATGTCTCAATAGTCACTGTAACCGACTCCTCAATAGCCTTCTTAACCGGTGTGTCAGCAACCGGTCTGTTTATAGTCTTCTCAACCGAACCTAGAATAGGTGGCCCGAGCATAATCTCTTCAGACGGTCCGGAAAAGACTACATTGGAGGGTTTTTCAACTGATTAGCAACCTTCTTGACCAATTCCTCCTCCTCAGTCGGACCCTTTGGGGTTTTATCGACGGGCTCATCAATAGCACCGTTGATAGTGACCGCCTCGACTGGAGACTTGGCGGGCAGCTCATCAGTGACCGCATCACCTCAACTAGCCTGTTCGTCAGCAATGCCTATCACTGGATCTCTGATATTCTCTTCAACTACCACTAGGGGTTGAGGTACAATATATGCCAGGGCTAAATCTTCCAACATTGGTCCTCCGATGCCTCCGTAAGGAGGAGGCTCCCGGAAGGAACCAGCAGATGCACCTTCAGCATCCTCGGTCGGTCGACCCATCTTAAGCCTGGGTTCCCGAACGATACTTTCGCAAAACGTGAGGCCAATACCGGGTATTACCACAGAGCTACCCCTGGAAGCCATTACCTCATAGTCAAAAGAGACAAGAGGAGGAATCTCCTCTGCCTCAGTGGTTGGGCCCTCCTCAGGGACATGGTACTCCTCTGATTGCTCCGACGTCTCCCTCGCCTGCACCAACAAAACAAGGATAAGTGAAAAGTCGCAAGTAAAAATTCGAATAAAAAGAAAACTAAAATGTACCCGCGATGTTAACGCAACAGACGGTGCACTAGGCCGCAAGGAAGCACGACCCTTGGATGCCCACTCTTTTAACCTTTTTGCCAGAAGGAGGGTTTGCCGCGGACGAGCTCGATATTTCAGTGGAGAACTCAGGGGTGCCATATCTTTCCTTCGCTCCCGAGAGGCACTAGAATCATCCGAAGACCCATATCCTCTACCTTTAGACTCCTGAGACCGCCACTGGGGCCTCTCAAACTTCGTATCCACAATAAAGCTTCGTTCTCGATCATAACCCGAAGAGAAGTTATTCACCAAACAGTGAAACTTCACAGCGGAATACAAGACACAAGGCTCCCCATGCACGTCAGGGAATCTAAATGCTGCCCCCAGTAGATTTGGTATTGTAATAACTCCAAGCGCGGGCACCATCCAACAAACTTCCCTCATAGCCAAGACATGGGCTGGGATTGCTCATCATAGTTTGGCTATAACAAAACTGTCGCACGAAGCGACTCGACAGATAGAGCTCCAGATATGCCTTATTCTGGCTCCGGTACACCAGGTGCAAAGGACGAATGGATAACAACCAGCGAAAAGCACCGACAGTTAACTCATCCCTTTCGTCGTCCCGGTCAACCAGCTCATCAC
The DNA here is from genome assembly GCA_029216955.1 of Iris pallida. Lineage (NCBI taxonomy): Eukaryota > Viridiplantae > Streptophyta > Magnoliopsida > Asparagales > Iridaceae > Iris > Iris pallida. Next base: position 15,226,206 of record JANAVB010020400.1, on the reverse strand, counting down.
CAGCTTTATGGCCACCAAAGAAAGGTAAAATTTTGCTAAAACTATAACTGTCCTAGCGGTTCAACGCCCATCTACAAGCAGGAATACCGTCATAAGGCCACTTCGCTTTGTGGTAATTGCGTAAAAGCGTGTCCCCTCCTCGTGATAATCTATGGTGGCGAAGATAATCAAACCAGTATGATGCAATGCCAACCAGGCCATCAAGTAATGGTAGGGCAGCTCCGTTCGAGGAAACTCACTGTCACACCCACGATACTCTATGATCTTTTTTAAGAGGTCCCATAGGCCTCAAGAATGTTGCAAACCATGGACGGAAGCAGCGCAAGAGAATGGCTAAAAGCCAACCTCATTGTTTGCATGATAAGTTCCCTAGTATCACGCCCTGCACCCGTAGGAGCGATCGTCCTCGCTAAGGCGTGATGCCGCATGAGCCTAGATTGCGCTCGTGCAAGGCAGTTTCATAACGACCGATAATAGCGGCTGCGACAGGGTCGTCGCACAGAAGTCCCAAGGAGAAATATTAAAAACATGCAGCAGAAATTTAAAAGCAAGACACAGGTTACTCAAAAGTGCTCTTTATTGATATTGAACAATAAGATTACAATAGGGCGCAAGGCTATGATTATAAGTCTCCCAAGCTCACTTTTCTCTCATTTTATAAGTCACCCTGCTCTCTCTCATCTCTCGATATAATACTTGAGCCAACGGAAGCTTCGGAAGGCAATGTCCATACATTATGTCCCGTATAAGTCCTAACTTCACGCGGTCACATGACTCGAGATGCCAAGGAACTCCATGCCTCGACGCATCCAAGTGAGCTCCGTGCCATCGGCTTCTACCTATTCCTGTATATGAAAACTGTGTGGGTGTCAGTACTCAACTGTACTGGTGGAGTGAGCTCCTCGCCCACCCATACAAAATCGACACGTTCATTTACTTTGTGCTATACAAGTCCCTTTACGATTGTCTTTCTAGTCTTGCCTTAGGATTAGTTTTAAGACGTAGACGTCTGACCAAACCGATGTGCCACGACATGGTCGTGATATAATGCCAACGTGTATCTTGATCGAGGCAATGGCTCATCGCTTATGTACTTGACTGAACTTTAACTCGGGACGGCAGGGTCGTGCCATGACATCTACTTTTCTATTCTAGTTTCTAATGACGTCAATGAGACAACTTGTGCAGGTCGTGCCTCTAGACCTTGCTTAGACTTGTTCGTGCATCAAGATTGAGACTGTTCCTCGTAACTTATCAAGACTTATCCATACTACCACCTTCCGGCCTTTCTGTTCGATTCATAAACCAACTTAGACAAGACTTGTGAAATATAGTATCAATTTCATAAACATCCCAATGCCAAGTATCGTGCCAAGCACGGTGCCTATGCTGCAGCCCAATCTTAGGCCCAGATATTGTGTTACCGACTGGACATGCATTCAAGTTCTAGACTCAATCCAAAGGCTGCCGACCCATCTATATGAGTGGTCACTAGCAATGTCAAGCTATCTAGGACTGGCTCGGGGATATCGGCTCGTCCCTCCGCAGGTAGGTAGCCCCGGAAGCGTCGAATCTCCCATACAGTTATCCAGCATCCTATCTTGAGTCGTAACGTGCTTCCCCTGGGCCGACATGATCCCGGCACCCCGACGATCATACGAGAAGACTATACCTTATCGACAAGTTGTCCAATGACCATGCAGACTCAACTCGATCTATCAAGTCCTTTCTTAACCATGACCATACTTTCCATCTTTCTATCGAGACTCCCAAGTAGCGGGATCGATCTCGCGTGATTGCTTATCCAGACTTATCGAGACTCCCAAGTAGCGGGACCGATCTCGTGAACTTTCTTATCAAGACTTATCGAGACTTAGTGAGACTCCCAAGTAGCAGGACCGATCTCGCGTGAACGAGACTTAGCGAGACTCCCAAGTAGCGGGGCCGATCTCGCGTACGACTTAGTGAGACTCCCAAGTAGCGGGACTGATCTCATGTGAACGAGGCTTATCGAGACTCCTAAGTAGCGGGACCAATTTTGTACCAACCAGTCGCATGGACTTCCTTTGTCCGTGGCATACTCTTTACTAAATCCATCGTGGTTCATACCTTAGACAGGCCTAGTTCTCTAGGCGACGTTATCGTTCAAGTTATATACTTTATACGACGAGCCTTGTTCTCGAAGGACTACACGACTTGACAACTGCAGATAGAGCAGGATAGTACTAGAAATATCTTAGATCGACCACTATAACTTTGCCTAACTTATTTGTGCAACGACTTAACGAGCAAAGACTACGCCAAGCTTCGCATCGAAGAAGCGTGCCGTACACGCGTTCGACTTGAACAATCAAGTTCGTGGGTGCCTAGACTTAAGCCACAAATTGTGCAATACAACTTAACCCACGGGACATGCGAAGGCTATGCCAAGCCTTGGGCGACGGAACCGTGCATGCTTTATCAAGCATTCATGCGGGCGACGCCTATGACTTAGGCTAATTCGAGTGTCGTGGCAACTTAGTCTAACTTTTTTCTCACAAGCCACGGGATGAAGGACCGAGTGTCATTTTTGAAAGCACGCTGAGCTGACTTCTAAGCATACCGTAGGATCTTTTTTCATGTTCTAACATATTTCGACCCATCGGGATTATTCCCTTAGCTCTGTGGATGCGTCTCTTTTATTATCAAGCCTAACTTGTGCAAGTTGAAAACAAGCGAGTTATTATGTGAAGGCTAAGATGAGACAAGTTCATCGAAAATACCCCACCTGAGCGAGGAGTCGCCTCGACCAAGCGAGTCTTCGAGCAGCCGTTGTGAGGCTAAGTCCGAGCGCCGTCGATGTTTTGATTCCTCCGATTGACTTGCGGAACGGGACACTACATCATATACCACTCAGAAAAAGTTTCATCCCCAAAACTAACTGAATACTTACTCTTGGACCACTTTGATCCAAGGACTCTCGTACACACTCCGTCTACGCGTTTCTTCGATTCCGAGCCACGCTTGCTCTATTATCATTCTTTCCTTTAACACGATTTCAAATTCTTGACACTCTTCCATTTCTCAAATCTCACTTGAATTCAATGTATCACTTGGTTAGATCATACACGCAATCCAGGCGTCCCCAAAATACATGTATTTCAGCCAAACTGCATGATAGAGAATTCATCATTTTTACTCGAGTCGTATCGTGCACATATTCTGGCGTCCCTAAAATATATGTATGTCAGCCGAATCTCGTGAGGGGTATTTCTGTATTCTTGGAATCATAGTTCCCCAACAATAATGCCAACACTGACTCCAATCCTGGGGTCAAACCAAGGTCGATAATACGGGATTTCTACCCAAGCTCATGTCACTCATATTTCTAAACATCGAGCATGATCACCTAATTCGCATCAAGGCATTTGTTGTGCAAATTCGAACCCGTTCAATTCACCAATTCTAACCAATTCATGTATTCGATCACGAGGTCATCTAGCTTGACAATGTGTTATGCCCCAATCTCATGCGAGTTTGATTATCCATGGTAGTTCATGAATCACCATGCAACGCTCTCGCGAAATAATCATTATCATCGGTACGTAATCTTGCTTGAGTCTAGACTAATTCATTCTCGATACACGGATTGGACCTACTCAATCCTCAAGTTCAATCGTCAAGCACACTGAGTCATCCTCGAGTCTACCTTCGCGTTTGTAGGTCCTGAAAAATCAAGTTGTATCAATCAACAAAGTCAAAAATTCAAGATATTCATCATTTTGATGAGTTGCGTAGACAACAGATTGCGCAGACGTTACTTTGCGCAGGTTGGTTTATGCATGTTCCCAACTGCGCAGGCTGACGTGGCAGAAGTCATCATTGACTGAATCAAATCAGATCTTCCTAACAGCTGACAACACGAATAACGAGGAGACTGTTCGTTTTTGGCGCCGCACAGTGCTCGAGGACGGCTGACAGTTGGCAGCGCAATCCGTGATTGCGCAAACCATTCATACGCAATCCGTGATTGCGTAAACCATTCATGCGCAGTCTGAGTCTGCGTAAACCAGTCTGCGCAGTTCACTTTGCGCATTCTACCAACATAACTGACAAATTACATGTGGCATTCATGCCATCAATTGCTCATTACGTGGCAACTGTCTATGCACGATCATGTACATTTCAATCAAATAATGCCATGTGTCTCAGATAGTTGGCCCACGATCCAGTAACTGCTTGCGCAGTCCATATCTGCGCAAACCAGTTGCTGCGCAAATCAGCTTGCGCAGTCCAAAATAACTGAAAGTTAGTTATTTTCAGAACTCTATAAATAGAGTTTCAAGTCTTCATTTCAAGGGGTTCAAGATCAGAGATCAGAAATCAGAGAGTTCAGGAGTTCTTGCCAAAGTGCTGCTGCATTCTTCCGAGACTTTTGTCTTCAACTTCAGAGGCTTTTGCCTTTAGTTTCCAGAGTTGTTTTCAACTTCAAAGGCTTCATCTTCAAAGTTCACATCGTCCAAGGGATAGAGCAATCGTCATCAAGATTGGATTCCTATAGTTGTAATTTTCCCAGAATTTTTGTAATCTTTATTACAGTTTGTATCAATAAAGTTTTATACTTTTATTTTTGCAAACAAAATGGCGACTCTGCTGGGGACAACTTTCTCCTCCGACGAGGAAGTAGCAACTCAATGTGACGTAGCGTCTATCGGGAAGACGCAGAAGACGCTGGTTGTTAAGGTCAACCAGACAGCCTACGATGCGATGCTCAACTCCAAGACCACTCCCCGTACTGTAGCCACTTCTGCCAAGAGCAAAGTGCACTCAGTTTGGGTCTCCAAGTCTGCTGCACAATCTGACAGTTTTGCCACCAAGGATGCTGTGCCAACTGTTGCACAATCTGCTAGTCAGACTGCTGCACAAACTGCTGTGTCAACTCTTACACAGTCTGTCTCAGCAACTGCTGCACAATCTGTTGCAGTCAAGGCTGCGCAGTCTGCTGCAACTGTTGCGTAAGCTACTTCATATGCTGCCTTGTCAAAACAGAAGACTCTTATGACTCTGGCGCAATTGGCAGTGGCTTTTCCTGCGCAAAATAGCACTCCAGTAACTAAAGTGCATCCCAAGCACTCTAAGACAAGGACTCCTGATGCACTTTCTACCAAAGCTTCTACTGCACAAATGACTAGTGCACCTTCCACCCATGCGTAAACCAAGTCTGCGCAATCCAAGAAAAATAGCCTTTTGGCTAAATTCCCTTCTTCTCACAATAAAAGAAGAGATTCTACTCCTCTTCCCAAACACCCTATTGCCTCTGCGCAATCCACTGAGGGTAGTCCTTTGACTATTCCTCCTTCTCTTCAAAGCAAAGGAAAAGGCCCATTGGTCTTTTTTCAAACTTCCTTGTCTCATGACTTGGAAGATAACAGAGGGAAACGCTCTTTAGCTAACCCTTCATCTCAAAACAAGGGAAAAGGCCCTTTGGTCTTTTCTCAGTCTTCTTCAGTCTTTACTGAAGAGGATCCATCTCAATGTGTCTCGGCACCAATCAATTCAAGAACTCTGGCAAACAAGGATTCTTCTTTCCTTTATAACAAGAGTACTTGTACTAATCAAAGAGGTATTCTACCTACTCCGATAGCAGAATTCCAGGATCTCCCGACTCTCCAAATTTGTCGTTCCAGACAGGGAAAACTGTTAGTGTCTCAAACAGAAACTCTTGGGGGTGAATTTGCTGACCTCAGAACTTATCTTAACCGATCCACTTCGGTAAAACGCAAACAGCCGATGCCGAAGGTCAAACATCATCAGAAACAAATCTCCAAGGTCAAAAATCCTGACACTTATGCCAATAAAGTGAGTACTTCCCTGTATACTCAAGGGACTAAACATTTGAAGAATCGGAATCATGTTCCAAATGTTATCAAAGAACAGATCCCTAGGAACTTTCCTCGTCCTGTTGTAGATCTTCGAGAACATCTAAGACAAAAACAGGATAATGTCTCAATATCTCCATCTCAACCATCTGATCATCATTGTAATCATAAAGTCATCATCCAATGCTGTTGTCAAACGACAAAACGATCTGTCTTCGATCGTTTAACTTTTGCTAAATCTGAACCTATGTCAGAAGAAGACGAAGTTTTGTATGCTTCTGTTAACATGACTTCCCGAGACACTGGGGGTAAAAGATGCTCTAAGCATGGTAGACTCCGCAAGCCAAGCCAACGGTATTTGGAATTACTTCAAGAATCTTCTGAAGGAGTATTTCAACATACCCGTTCTCGAAGCCGAGATACAATCGGTCAAAGGAATCTTCCTCAAAATCCTTCAAGTCATCTTCCTGTTTCCCAGTCAGGAGATGATTCGTTCTCTGATTATGATGCATACAGTGAAAGCTCTGAACAAACAGTATCTTCCACTGTGCCAAGAGAAGTGACGGCTTATGTTGTCACCGATGATCCAGATGCTTCAACCTCCGCAAATCAGGAACAGCGAATTGCTGCACTCGAAGACAAATTAAAAACCATAGCTGAGATGGTTGCTAGTATGCATTCCATCATTGTAGCACAGCATGTTACACCACCAACTGCACCTATTACTAGTCCAGAGATCATAGCATCTTCAATACCTGCCAATACTGGGCTGGGGGTAGTGTCTCCCCAAATGCCTCCTGTACAAGTGCAAGTACAAACTACGCCTAGCCATTCAGGAGCTGGGGGTAGTGCTTACAACGCTGTTCCTCCTCCTACCACTATAACTCAACCTGCTCCTTCTTCTTCATCCGAAGATGCCAATGAAGCTGTCAAACTCTTACGAACCCAATTTGAAGCATTTAAAGAGAAAGACAATCTACAAAGGTTGGGGATTAAACAGCCATATCCGGTTGAATGGAAGGACGTCCCGTTTCCCCCAAAGTACAAAATCCCTACAATCTCTCTGTTCGATGGCAGTACTTCCCCGAGTCAATTCATCAATCATTTTGAGGTAATGACTGTTCAACTTCAGCCAAATGACGCTCTTCTTACCAGAGTGTTCGTCGGTTGTTTAGCCGGCGTAGCATACGACTGGTACAGAAGTTTGCCCGATGGTTGCATCACATCCTTTTCAGGTCTCAAACAAATCTTTCTGGAACGGTTCTATGAAGGATTTAATGATATGACTATGTCAGCTCTCAACAAAATCAAACAAAAACATAATGAAACTGCTGAGAGCTTTATTGAACGGTTCCGCCGTGAAGCTTTGAAAATGCCTCCAGGGACTCCAGCTGCTGTCACTATTGATACTTGTAAGGCAAATCTTTTACCTATTATCAGTATGTGGACGGGATCAACCCAATTCTAAGATTGGCCCTCATTCATTGTCAACGCCAAAGCTGCTGAAGTGAGTGCTGACAAGTTCACACAATTGGGGGTACAAATGTCTAACCCTGATCGAGATAAGCATCAGAATTCAGGTGGTGGCAATCGCCAGAATAATCGCAAAGCGAAAGAGACTTTGAACATTAACTTGAACAAAAATAAAGAATCTTTGGCTGTCAATGTGGCCCCACCTACATCTACTCCTACTCCTTCTGCACCTCCACCGAGGGAACCTCGTCCAAAAGTGGAATATTCTTTTGATGAGAATGACACGGCAAGTATCTTTGAATGTCTACTCAAAAGCAATAAATTCAACTCCCTGATCCAAAGAAACCTGATGAAGTCAATAAGACTGATCATCCCAAGTATTGTGTCTATCACCGATTTATTGGACATCCTACTCGAGCATGCTATGTGCTCAAAGGTAAGATTCAAGAGCTTGTCAATGCTGGTGTAGTCACTCTGCAACAAGATGAGAAGACTGTTACTGCAAATATGGTTTCAGTCCAGTTTGGGGATTTCCCTCCACAGATGATACAGCACGGTGTCATTCCAATTCCTAAAGCAACCCTTGAGATTGAGAATCTTCCGCTTCCATCCAATGAAGGTCTTGTTCCCTTATCTCTTGATAACGGTGAAATTATGTGGATCCATCCTGATCTTGCTCCGGAATTCGAGGTGTCCTCTTCTTCTAAGGGGAAAACTCGTTATAAAGGCAAAACCAAGATCTACAACATGGTATCTTTTGATCCCATTGTTGACGAAGAGATTCTGTTAGGCACCAGATCAGGGAAAGCTTATTTGAAAGATCATTCTGAAGGTCAAAAGGATCCTGCTTCTTCTTCCGAACCTGCTCCGGCACAACCTACATCTGCTGAAGAAGTCCCTTCTACATCTTCACTAGTTGTAGTATCAATTCTTCCTAAGCCAACAACGACTGACAAAGGCAAGCAACAAGTTCGATTTGACAAACCTCTAAAGAAGTCATCTCCTACTGGGCTTGAGAAGCCTTACAACTTTGATATATTGGCTCAATTAGCCAATACACCAGCTAGGCTGTCAATCTTTGAACTCTTGCGTCTTTCCAAAGAGACACGAGAAACTCTAAGTGAAGCTCTGATGCAGGCTGAAACTTGCTTAACTCTTCTCAAGAAGCCAGAATCAGAACCAGTCTCTTGTCATCACTGTCATAGTGTCTTGGAACTGATCCCAAACATTACCTTCACTCAGGATGATATGCTAATGGAAGATAATAGACATGATCGTGCTCTTTACTATACAGGATATGTAGATTCAATGAAGGTTGATCGTATCTTGATTAGATCCAGGATCTGCCCTTAGTATCATGCCAAAGACTATGCTAGATGTGTTGAAGATACCGGTGCATAGTCTTTCAACTACAATCACTACTATTCTGGGATTTAACCAAGGAAAGAGAGAACCTTTGGGCAAGATCCGCCTAAAACTTTAAATAGGCAATCTTCGCACAAAGGTGACCTTTTATATCATTGACAATCATGGTTGTTCTTACAATGCTCTCCTGGGAAGGCCATTCCTCCATGAACACAATGTCGTTCCATCAACTCTTCATCAATGCTTTAAATACGTTGATGACAAAGGACAAGTTCACAAGGAAGTTGCGGACCTTTATCCTTTCAAGGGTGTTGAAGCTTATTGCAACGATGCTCGTATGTACAAGGATGAGTTTATGAAGGTGGTATTGGCTATGGATACTGAAGAAGATCAAAAAGCAGTACCTCAAGACACTCTTATTATACCTGTTAAGGGGCGAGTTTCTCATCCTCAATCTTCCAAGCCACTGGTTATTCACTTACCAGTTCAAAAGAAATCAGTTGATGCTGATGAAAATCAAAGGGAGCTCACCTCTTCTGAGCCACTTGTTATCGACTTACGTCGTAAAAAAGACAAAAAGCAGCTCATTCCTTCTGAGCCACTTGTTGTTGATCTAAATCACAACAAGGAAAAAAGGGAGCTCACCTCTTCTGAGCCACTTGTTATCGACCTCCGTCGTAACAAGCCTCCTCCACGTTCTTCTTCTCCCCCTCTTTTAATCAATTTGACCAAACCTGCTAAGGTTAAAGGTCCTGTTGTAAATACTGATGTACAAATCAATGAAAAAGCACCTACTTTCCAGTATATTGATGTTATTTATTATACTAAAAGTTATTTGGATATGTTAGATAGCTTCCAATCAATTACACTAGGAGTCGTACAATCTCTTCAGACAGAAGTCTCGCTTGAAGATCCAGATGATTCTTACCGTATTCACCCTTCTTTGAAGAAAGGTGAAAGTCCAGCATTTTTATATAAAAGACCAGAAACAAAGATTAACTATACGGATGATAGCAAAGTTAACGATACGGGACGTCTCCAGTTCCATCGTTATAGTCAACAATCAAAAAACATCCTCCAAAAGATGGGTTACGACTTCAAGAGCGGCCTTAACTATGGTAAAGGTAGACGAACTCCCATTCGTATAACAGTTCCAAACGAAAAATCACAAATATATTATGGCAGGACCAAGAAAGGTCTCGGATATACTTCTCCTCCACTATTATCCCCAGCGGCTTCTGAATCAGATAGTGAAGAACGTTCTAATTCTTCTGATTCCAGATCATGGGATTCCGATACCAGCATCGGTGAAGTCCATCGTATAATCGTATCTTCTAACATGGTCTCCGTTGAACTACCAGAAGGCTGTGATGAAGATGTTGAAGAAAGTCCGGAAACAGATCCTTGGGCTCAACATATGGATAACCAATGGGTACTTCGTTTTGAACAACGTGAACCTCCTACTGAAGATCAACTAATTCAAATTGATGTAGGGGAAAACGAGTCACCTCGGCCAATCTTTATTAGCAAGAATCTTCCAGAAGCAGATAAGCAAGAGTTGATTCTTCTCATTAAAGAATACATTGACGTCTTTGCTTGGAGTTACGAAGACATGCCAGGTTTAGATCCCAAGATTGCTACTCACAAACTGAACATTCTTCCTAATGCTAAACCAGTCAAACAGCAACAAAGGCAATTTAAGCCTGAAATGATGGACGCAATCGATGATGAAGTCAAGAAGCTCATCGCTTGTGGCTTTATTCGAGAAGAGCAGCATCCTGATTGGGTAGCCAATGTCGTCCCCGTTCTGAAGAAAACTGGAAAAGTTTGAGTCTGCATCGACTTCCGAGATCTCAATGAAGCATGTCCAAAAGATGAATTTCCTCTTTCTATCACAGACGTCATGATTGACAATACTTGTGGGTTCGAGCGAATATCTTTTATGGATGGATTCTCCAAATATAATCAGATTAAAATGCATCCTGAAGATGAAAAGCATACATCTTTTCGCACTCTTCGAGGAGTCTATTGTTACACAGTGATGCCATTTGGTCTCAAGAACGCTGGTGCAACTTATCAGCGAGCCATGAGTACCATTTTCAGAGAACATCTTCGTAAAATGGTCGAATGCTACGTTGACGATATTGCTGTCAAAAGTCGTCTAAAAGAAGATCACCTCCAAGATTTGAGAACTATCTTCAATCTCATGCGCCAACAGCAGCTCAAGATGAATCCCACCAAGTCATTCTTGGGTGTCTCTAGTGGCAAATTTCTCGGCTTCGTCATTACCTCTAAGGGTATACATGTGGATCCCGAGAAGATCAAAGCCATCCAAGAGATGCGTCCTCCACGCAACCTAAAAGAGCTACGAAGATTCCAAGGCCGACTTGCGTACATCAGGCGATTCATTTCAAACTTGTCTGGACGCTGCAGACCATTCACTCAACTAATGAAGAAGGGTGTATCTTTTGTTTGGACTGAAGAGTGTCAACAAGCATTCGACGATATCAAACAATATCTTATGAACCCACCAGTTTTGGTGCCACCTATCTCTGGTATTCCATTCTTGATGTATGTCCGTGCTATGGACCATTCATTGGGTGCTTTACTTGCCCAAAAGAACAAAGAAGGCCATGAACAGGCTATCTACTATCTTAGCCGAACTATGATTGGTGCTGAACACCGTTATAGTCCGGTCGAGAAAGAATGCCTGGCTCTCATGTTTGCTGTGCAAAAGACGAGGCATTATATCATTGGTCAAACTATTCATGTTATATCTCGAGTTAACCCTCTCCGAGTACTCATGAAGAAACCGAGTACACTTAATTCTCGGTTGGCTACATGGGCAATCCTGCTAGCTCAATATGACATGGTGTATGTTCCACAAAAGTCTGTCAAAGGTCAAGCGCTGGCGGACTTCTTAGCAGCTCATCCTGTGCCTGAAACATCTAAACTCTATAACGAAATTCCTGACGAGACGTTAGAAGTCAACATGATCTCCGAAGAGTTTCCAACCTGGCGTCTATTCTTTGATGGTGCATCAAAAATTGGACCAAATGGTGCTATTGTGGCAGGTGTTGGAGTTGTTCTCGTTTCTCCAAACGAATTAACTATCCAAAGAGCCTACTCTTTAGATGAACCTTGCTCTAACAATGTGGCAGAATACAATGCTTTACTTGTCGGCCTTCAGCTAGCTAAACAATTGAATGTTGAATATCTGGAAGTCTATGGTGATTCTAAACTGGTTGTGAACCAGGTTAGAGGAACCTATGAAGTCCGTCATCAAGACCTAGTGCCTTATCATGAAGCGGCAATTAATATAGCTACATTATTCAAAGCTTTCTTCATCGACTATGTTCGACGAGCTTGCAATACTGAAGCCGATGCTTTGGCCAATCTTGCAGCTGTCTTAGCCATCCCTATCAAAAGACATCAGGTGGTGGTTATTTCTAACCGAGAAATGTTCTGTATTGAAAATAATCGTAATATTGAATTTAGCAATCTTGCTAAAGTCAATGTTATTGATGACGATTGGAGAACTCCTTTTATCGATTTCGTAGTACATGACATACTCCCTGAAGATCCTAAGGAGGCTACAAGCGTTCGACGTCGATCTCTACGATTCTATTACAATCAAACCACCAAAATACTCTATCGGCGAACTTATGATGGTCTTCTTCTACGCTGTTTAGCTGGTGATGAAGCCAAACAAGTATTGCGTGAAGCTCATGATGGCGTCTGTGGAGCACATCAACCCGGTCCTAAACTACAGGATCGTATCCGACGTATGGGTTATTATTGGCCCTCTATGGTATCAGATGCCATTGAATATGCAAGGAAATGTCGTGCTTGTCAAATCCATGCAGACTTCATTCATCAACCCTCGGAATTCTTACACCCGACTGCTGCTTCCTGGCCTTTTGAAGCTTGGGGTATGGACATCATAGGTCCTATTAATCCTCCTTCTTCTAGAGGACATCGGTTCATATTGGCGATAACCGATTACTTCTCCAAGTGGGCTGAAGCTATACCTCTGGCTGAAGTCAAGACTAGCAGTGTCATTAACTTCGTTAAACATCATGTCATCTATAGATTCGGTGTACCTCGAAGAATCATTTATGACAATGGACCTCAATTCATTAGTCAGAAGTTCACTAGATTCTGCGATGATCATCGGATTAACAATGTTGTTTCGACGGCCTACAATCCTGCTGCTAATGGTTTAGCTGAAGCCTTTAACAAAACCATTATTAAGCTCCTTAAGAAATTTGTATCCACTAACAAACGGAATTGGAGCGAGAAACTTGGCGAATGTCTTTGGGCCTATCGAACTACAGTCCGCAATCCCACAAGCTTTACACCTTTCTCTTTGGTGTATGGCTGTGAAGCTGTCCTTCCTTTGGAGTTACAAATTCCTTCTTTAAGGATTGCTATTGCCAATGAGCTCACCACAGAAAACAATGACCTTCTTCGACTTCAAGAGTTAGAGGCATTGGATGAAAAGCGGTTAATGGCTCAACAGCATATTGAGTTATACCAAGCCCGCATCTCAAAGACATTTAATCGTAAAGTGAAGGTTAGAGCCTTTCAGCAAGGAGAACTTGTTCTAACGGTCAGACGTCCTATGACTATGACTCATATGAGCAAAGAAAAATTCGATGCGAAATGGGAAGGTCCCTATGTTGTAAGCAAAGTCTTCTCAAACGGAGCTTATCAACTTTCAGAACTTGATGGTCGAGTTGCTATGATGCCTATCAATGGCAAATTCTTAAAGAAGTATTATGTATAAATGTAAATACTTGTAAATTATCAGACAGAATCAAGTTCATAAATAAAATTCAAATTTTATATGATAGTACATATTAAAGGTCACTATCATCTTTTTCTACATTGGGACGAGGGCCACTGCCGTCCTTCTCAAAAATACGGTCAGCAAAAGAGCCGAGAACCTCCTTGCTGGATCCCACAAGAAACTTGCAGGCGGCCATCCTCATGGCTTCTTCTTCTTTAGTCTTTCCTGGTTCGAGCAGGAAGTCTAAAATGTCCCGCGGTGGCTGGGGTGCAGACGAACCTTCGCCTGCTTCTGCTTCCTTTGGCTGAACTGGATCGGCAGGGTGTTCTTCAATACCTTTCTGAACCTTCGAGACAGTCTCAACCTTCTTAGATGCGTCTCCGGAAGACATTTTTATGTTGAAGAGTAGAAGTGTTCGTTCCCGTCAGATTTCTGCTATATTTATAGACAGAAGTTCCTCAATTAATAAAGCATTACATTCATCCGACGGTTCATCCGTTCATTAATACCTGACGGTTCATCCATTCATTTATCACATTCATCCGACGGTTCGTCCGTTCATTAAACACCTGACGGTTCATCCGTTCATTTATTACACTCATCCGACGGTTCGTCCGTTCGTTAATATCTGACGGTTCATCCGTTCATCTATTTTGACGGTTAACCCGTTCATTTATTATCATTTGACGGTTAACTCGTTCATTTCACCATCATTTGACGATTTACCCGTTCTTTTATCATTATTTGACGGTATTCCCGTTCATTCATTTTCATATACATTGACGATTCATCATCGTTTATTTTCTACATCAGCAACTTGTCGTTTTCGATTAAGTTGTCAATAAATATATTATATCTATCTATTATTTATATCTGAATAAGATATACAATAAATAATGGAGCCACAACAAAATGTCCTTTATATCAAAAAAATGAGACATTACAAAAATGTAGCTACAGCAACAAAACCCAAATACAAAATCAAGAAGGAGGGACAATCAGATTGTCAATTTACTGCTTCAATGTCTGCAGCTCTTCTTCGTGTGTTGACGCTACTATCTTTCTTGCCTCCTCCATCCCGCTTTCTTCATAAAAAATGGGCATATCTACTGTCCTGCGAGTGATCTCTTCACCATGAGTGGTCTCATACTCATTCCTTTCTTCAATCAATGCATTAAATTGTTCAATCACCAGTTGGTGATTAACAGTTTCTTCTTCAAACTCTTGTTGGAGGCGAGTAATTTCAGCCTTCAGCCCAGCAAGTCGTCGTCCTTTGCTTTCAGCCACTAGGGTAATTGATTCTATTTTAGAATTATATTCAGCTGATTTTGCTGAATGAGCTTCTAACAGATTTTGAAGAGTTAACCTTTCCATATCAGCAGCTTGAGCCAGCCGCTCAAATTCAGCTTGTACTAAAGAGTCTACATCTTTCTTTTTGAGTTCTTTAATGTTCAAGGAGAGTGGCCTGAGCTTCGTCTCCTTGGTCTCTTATGGCTCTTATCAAGAAAGAAGTAGGCTTCCTAACCATAATAAAGTCAGCTCCTTCTTTCTCTATCATTTTTCGGACAAGGGATCCCAGCGATTCAAAGAAGCATTTGGTAAATGACTGGACAACCTGCTGATTGATGACCAAAGTTCCGAGAGTTGCTACTACTCCTGATGAAGACGGGGTAACAGGTTGCTCGATTCTTTGAAGTTGGACAATAGGCTCTTTAAATAAGGGAGCCAGAGTAGAGCTGGTTGCTCCTCCTGCTTGATCTTCTGTAAAAGTAAAATTGTTATTTTACTAATTGATTGTTGATGAACAAAAAGATCAAATTAAGAGCAATGTTACCTTGGTTTGGTCTAACAACGAGTTCATTCCTTACTGGAATGGAATACCGTTGAACAGAAGTAGCCTCAGCTGCAACAGCCTGGCTACTGCCCGCCTCAGAACCACAAGATAAATGATGACTACTGCTAATAACCACCGTTGGTATAGGCACCATAATCAGGTCCGTTGGAGGTGTTGGCAAAGTCTCAAGATCTGCAAATGAAGATATTAGTTATCAGTTCATTTTAAAAAAGAAAAGATTGTTAAATCTTGTTTTATACCTTGAGGGTCGGTGGCGGGATTTTCTTTTAGCACACCTTCGTCGGCTACTTCTTCAGGAGATATTTCTATCTCAACATCGACAGCCTTTTCTGCAGACGCCTCCACTTCAATATCCTTTTTAGGATTTGAAATATCATCGACAGTATCAAGAGATCTATGTTCTTCAGTTTGCTTTTCAGGATCTTGTAAATACTCATCAACATTTTCGGATGAAGAACCTTCCTCATCTTCTTCTTCTTCTTCTTTTTCTTCTTCTTCTACTGCTGCATTTCTACTGCTAGTGGCAGCCTGATCTTCCTGCAAGCTATAACTGCAATCCTCCAGAGCTGCAATCATTTCACGGTCTTCGTCCTCACGAAGAGTCCTGGGAGTAGGAGGAGGTTGAGTAATATCTGTAATAGGAGAATGAGGTCGTACAACACTTTGTTCTTTCTCTAAGATATGTTCTATAGGCTTTTCAATTCTTGGGGCAAAATGTCCCTCTGTTCATTCTCCTCGAGAGTTTTGCTTCCTGATTCAGAAGCAGGTGTGGGAGATGCCATTAGAAGTCCTGCAGCAGCATCTACTGAAGTCAGGAGTTGTATAGAAGAAGACTCTTCCAAGACTCTTCTGGTGACTACTCTTTTCTTTCTGTGTAGAGGCCTAAGAGGACTCTCTACATTTTCTGGCTCTGCTTGCTTTTGCACGGAAGTTGGTGTAGTAGCAACTTCTTAATGTGTCTCGGCTAATTGTCGGGATTGAGATCTGGTAGTCACCTTTTCAGAAGAAACATCAAGAATCAATTTCTTCTTCGCCACAGGAGCAGGAGGCTCCTCTCTTCTTCTTTTCTTCGCAGGAGATTTACCCACCTTCAGAGAAATACGAAGTGGTACATTCACTTCTTGGGGGAATATAATATCCCTTGTAGTTTCCAGAGGTGCATCTGCCGGTTCCTGCGCTTCCTCATTTATAGGGATCAATGGAGCAACTCTCCCTCTTCTCAATCTTGTTGCAGTGGCAAAACTATCTGCGAGATTGAAATTCTCGGCAAAAGTATTCGCTGATGTGTAAAACACGGAGTATGTAAAAAGCATTCGAGGACCCTGAGGAGTAGTCCTTGCTGGCATGGAGAAAGTGGCTTTTGTATCACGGGCATTGTAATAAGCCCAAGCCCTAGCTCCGTCTATCAGATAACCTTTGCCTTGGAGGCAGGTAATTGCGTTCCCTATATGGAACTGATCATACCCAAACTGTCGAGCAAAACGGCTTGGGAGGTATGGTTCTAAGTAGCACTCTTCTTCGAATCGGTAGACCAAATGAGATGGTCGAATTGTCTTCAACCATTCAAAAGCGACACGAGTTAGAGGCTGCAGTTTAGAATCCACCATATTCGTGGGCATCTGATCATACCCAGCAGGGAAAGGAGCGCAGCAGAAGTTCCAGCCTCTGTTCAGATTCAACATAAATCTACACTCAGATAAGGAAGTATATTTCCATTTTCCATCGGAATACCTTCGAAGAAAACTGCCGTCAACTGGTCCCATGCCAGGATCCATTAGAGTTGGATAGTGAAGAAGCAACCATCCAAACAAATATGTATATGGCAATTCTAAGCGAGGGAATTCTCTCTCTCCTTTTGCTTTCAACATCAAGTCAACATATAAACGAAGACTGGCGTTCAGCTTGCAGGTCATTGCTGATAGTAAGTCCATTTTATAACCGAAGACTAGCTTAACAGCTGCAAACAAGACGCCACAGTGAAAACGATCCACTGCACTGGATCCGGGAATTACGAACCTTCGCAGCCAGTATGTTAAGAATCCCGCCAATTGTGCTGCTTCTGACATGGGCCTATAGCCCATTCTCAAGTAACTTTCCAAATTGTCTCCTCTCTTCAAAGGAGGATATTCATGGTCATCTTTTACTTCTTTATCAAAGTGACCACTCTGTTCCATTAACTTTCTGACCTCTGTATGGCTCAAAGGTTTGAAAAAGGTTGGGTAGCATTTATCGTTCTCCTTGGTTTTCTTCTCCTCTATATGATTAAGAAACAGATATGGTAGCCACTTTGAAGAATAACAAGTATTGGCAGTGGCACTCTTGTAAAATAAAGAGCAGATCTTGTAATGGCATAATAGTTCTTCGAACACTGTCACCATCTCTGGATTCTCTTTTCTGAGCTTGTTCAACTCATCATTTGTTGGTACATACTCCTCATACGGAGCATCTGCCATGGGCAAGTACGAGATATACTTCATCTCGTGGAGTGCAAAGCCCATCTCTCCCCCTGGGGTCATGAAAGTTCCGGTCCTGTAGTTGTATCTCTCAGCTAAGGTTAAGAACATATGAGGATTGGGAGCAAATCCGTAAACAGTGGCATGCACTGCTTCATATAGGTTGATTTGTTGGAGTCTGTCTTAGAATTTTCCCAGAACCCAATTCGCGATATAACTCCATCGCTTGTAGTCTGGATTCACCAATCCCGTCATTCTTATATCTTGCTCAGGATATTTTCCTTCAACCTTCGTAAACTCATTTGCGAATATTGGTGTCCTAACAGGCATTAGCATGGAGGAGTTCTCTGGTGGAATGCAGCCAGGTCTTAAGCCTCTCAGTAGGACACTATATCTGTCGGAAGAGCTATAAAACATATCTTTATGTTGTGGCCCCTTCTTTACGAAGATTTTTCCTGCCCGAGCATCCTGAAATAGAGTGATATTCCAATCCATCTTCCTAGGGTAGCTTGCATGAGCATACCGTGACAAAGGAAGGCAGCGAGCGATGTCGGGTATAAAAAAAGATCTATCTTGCTGGTGAACTACCCTATCTTCCATCCTTGGCCTAGGCTGAGAGGCTCTCTCAAAGGCGTCACCGAATAGAAATAAGGGTTTCTTGTGAATTACAGCATCAGCTGATTCTAAAGGCTGTCCGTTCATCAAACACATCAAAGTTTCATTGTCCTGAGAAATCAATATAGCCTGACGGGAGGCCGGCAGATCATACTGAGGGTAATGGACATGAGACAGATCTTCTTTGTATTCAGACTCTGTAAGGGTTCCCACAAAATGTTCGTAATCTGGATCTTCATTGACTTCAACTGCATCAACAAAAGAGATGAAAATTAGTCCAAGACAAAGATTATGTTTTTAAACATAAAACATTAGAGTGCGCAACCTCAGACTGCGCTGACATGATTTGCGCAATCTCAGATTGCGCTGACATGACTTGCGCAATATCAGTTTGCGCATCATAAAAGGTGCGCAAAGCAATGGTTTGCGCTGATATCTGCGCAACTTAATTGTTTGCGCTGACTTCCTGTCAGCACAAATCAACAATTTGCGTAAGAATGCAGCCTTCATAAAAATGAAGAACTGATAGTTGATGCAACCGAAACCCTAAAAAGGGTGGCGCAATATGAACTTATCTCTAAAAAGAGATGAGTTTCAAGGGAGTCGAATCACCCTAAGAAGGGGTTTTCGATCGGTTCAACTACCTCTCAGAGCAGGGTGTGCGGATTCGTGTCAGGAAGCTCGCCGTGCGACCCTGTCAGAAGACTCGGCCGGAGCTTTTCCCTTCGCGGTGGCGGCAGTGGCAGCATTTGATCGTCGTGGGGCCATGACAATCGTCGGAGGAGGAGAACAGTGAAGGTTTTCTTCTCAAAAAGCTCGAAAGATTGCAAAGTAAGGAATTGAAAACGAAAAGAGGGGTATTTATAGTTTTTGAAATGCGAAACGGATGCCTCGAATTACGCCTAAAGTTGTGGTCTATTCGCTTTGCGCAGACAGCTCATCATGTTGCGCAAAATGATTCAACATTCAAAAATTCAAAGTATTTCGAAATTTTGAATACAGTCAACTTTCGAAAACTTTGAAGGGGGTCTTGTAGGTCCTGAAAAATCAAGTTGTATCAATCAACAAAGTCAAAAATTCAAGATATTCATCAATTTGATGAGTTGCGCAGACAACAAATTGCGCAGACGTTACTTTACGCAGGTTGGTTTGCGCATGTTCCCAACTGCGCAGGCTGACGTGGCAGAAGTCATCATTGACTGAATCAAATCAGATCTTCCTGACAGCTGACAACACGAATAACGAGGAGACTGTTCGTTTTTGGCGCCGTACAGTGCTCGAGGACGGCTGACAGTTGGCAGCGCAATCCGTGATTGTGCAAACCATTCATGCGCAATCCGTGATTGCGCAAACCATTCATGCGCAGTCTGAGTCTGCACAAACCAGTCTGCGCAGTTCACTTTGCGCATTCTATCAACATAACTGACAAATTACATGTGGCATTCATGCCATCAATTACTTATTACGTGGCAACTGTCTATGCACGATCATGTGCATTTTAATCAAATAATGCCATGTGTCTCAGATAGTTGGCCCACGATCCAGTAACTGCCTGTGCAGTCCATATCTGCGCAAACCAGTTGCTGCACAAATCAGCTGCGCAATCCAAAATAACTGAAAGTTAGTTATTTTCAGAACTCTATAAATAGAGTTTCAAGTCTTCATTTCAAGGGGATCAAGATCAGAGATCAGAAATCAGAGAGTTCAGGAGTTCTTGCCAAAGTGCTGCTGCATTCTTTCGAGACTTTTGTCTTCAACTTCAGAGGCTTTTGCCTTCAGTTTCCAGAGTTGTTTTCAACTTCAAAGGCTTCGTCTTCAAAGTTCACATCGTCCAAGGGATAGAGCAATCGTCATCAAGATTGGATTCCTATAGTTGTAATTTTCCCAGAATTCTTGTAATCTTTATTACAGTTTGTATCAATAAAGTTTTATACTTTTGTTTTTGCAAACAGCGTTAAACCACAAGTCGAAGCAATCAAATTACCACGCCATACAAGTTCGATCACCCCCGCTGTATGAATCACCATACCAGCGCTCACGCGGAGTGATCGTCCTAATCGGTATGATGCATGTGCAAGACTGGAGTTGCACTCGTATAAGACAAAAATGTCAATATTGTGGTTATCGTCGAAGCAATCCAAATATTTCATTTTCATCCAATCCAAGTTCGATAGTCGATCGTCATTCATTCAACTAGAAAATCATCGAGCCAAGTCTATCTCTTCCTCGACGCATTCCAATATCCCGAGTATAGCATCTATTAGAACAATGATATTTTACACGGTCATCGTTCCTCGAATCAGATTACCCCCGAGTTATCGCACATCGATCTTTGATACGCCTCAATACCATCGATGATGTACGTAACCTGGCGATCTTTCTTTGCAACAAACTCTGAGTCGTATAACTTATGCTATTGTTCGAATTGGATATACCATAATTTCATTCGATCAAATCCGAAATTACAAGTGTGATCCTCTAGGTTTCTTCGATCAAGACATTCACTATTATTCATCATATCCGAATCCTGATTCAATATCATTTTTCTAACTCGCATTGCCCATTCATAAGTTGTCTGAACGATATCTCGTTTGGGACATTCGAAGTCACGACCGACTAAGCGTGACACGTTCTAAGGCTTTGCACGATCGCATCGCCTCGCCGACAAACTCGTTGTTAGTCCTAATCCTCAATTTTTGCTCGAATAATTTCCAAGAAAAACCATACACCACTCAGGATTTGAGCCATCCAATTTAATCAACAATCATATTCGTACTATTTGCTAAAACATCTTTCACATTCGTTCGACGAATCTCTAGCATAATCGCTCATGCGACTTAACGTACTAAGTCGTTCGTACTATTCCTCAAAATCTAAACCAATCTTTCTTGTATGCCTAAGCATTGGCTCGATAGCATTTCTATCGATATACACTCTAAGTGTATCTCCGTTTCTGACCGAGCGTTACTTAATATTGCTCGTAATTCGTTTGCACCAAAAGGTCGAGGTACGCGACACGCGGCACAACTTAGCCAAAAGGCCGTGTGCATAGCCATCCCGTACGGACTATACTCCGAGTTTGCACGATCATTTACTAATGTCGACGTAGGACTATTTAGGCACGCATGCGACTTGCTAACTTTATCATATGTTTTCTATCAAGTCAAGTTTGACACAGTTCGGCACAAAGGCCATTGCCTACCGATATGTTCAATTGAACACTTGTACGAGCTTTTGAAAATATTTAGATTTATTGTATGGATATGCCGTGGGATATATGAGAGAGCGCACACAACTTTATCGATGACGAGCTTTCAAAACTGGGAGATTCGACTGGAAGTCCAAGGACGTAAAGCCGTGCTCTGATACCATTATGTCATGCCCCGCTCCCGTAGGAGAGATCGTCCTCGCTAAGACATGATGCCGCACGAGCCTAGATTGCACTCGTGCAAGGCAGTTTCATAAGTACCAATTACAGCGGCTACGACGGGGTCGTCGCACAGAAGTCCCAAGCAGAAATATTGAAAACATACAGCAAAAATTTAAAGGCAAAACACAAGTTACTCAAAAGTGCTCTTTATTGATATTGAACAATAAGATTATAATAGGGCACAAGGCCATGATTACAAGTCTCTCAAGCTCACTTTTCTCTCATTTTACAAGTCACTCTGCTCTCTCTCATCTCTCATACAATACTTAAGCCAACGGAAGCTTCGGAAGGCAATGTCCATACATTATGTCCCGTATAAGTCCTGACTTCACGCAGCCGTACGACTCGAGACGCCAAGGAACTCCATGCCTCGACGCATGTGAGACTCGTCTCACAGTATCGGTATTTATATAAGGATACGTATTTTGTCGTGTATTTCGTATTTTTTTGGTTTTCGTAATGCTTTAAATTTTTTCCTAACTTATAAATTTCCTTCTTGGTCGGCATACCGCCAGTATACCAGAGTATACCGATGGCATACCGTCTAGACAGATTTTTGAAATTTTAGATATTTTCGATTTCAGATATTTTCATGAATAGTGTTTCCGATATTTTTGTGAATAGTATTTTGGATATTTTGATGAATAGTGTTTAGATATTTTTGTGAATATTATAGATGCACCCTATTACCCATTGGATATTTGGTTTTGTTTCGATGGTTAGGATTGAGTTAGATCTTCACATGGATCACCATTCAACGGCTAAGATTAATTCTTCCTTCTATATATACCATTTAACTTTCTATCTCCTCTCTCTTTTTATTCTCTTTACTCTCTCTTTATTTCTTCTTCCCTTCTCTTTCCTTGGAGCTTGCCAAGAGCTTGGCCTTGAGGTCTAGAGTGTGGTTTCGTACCCCTCTTGGTGGTGGAGTAGAAGATTAGGCTTGGAGCTTAAACTAGGCAAGTACATCATGCCAAATTCATGAACAATATTGTTTTGTTGTCATTTTTATTTTCCTTGGTATTAAAATGCTTAGAATTGTTCTAAACTCATTTTGTTAAGAATGTTTTCCTTGTGATTCTCATCTATATGTATGTTTCGAAATTTTGTTCGAACTAGGTTTTGATTTTCTGTTAAAATCTAATATTGACTTAGTAGAAAACTCGGTATCAAGAGTGATACTGGTGTTACCATCATGGATCTTGGTCACATATACATATATGAGGCCCTCACCAAGCTTGTATACATAGATTTTGAGTTTGGTGGAAATCGAAACTCGTTTCGGTTCCCGAAAACCTTTTTTTGGAGTATTTTGAGGTATTGATCTATCAAATCTTTGAATTTGTGAAAATTAATACTCCCATGTTGTAGGAAATTAAATTTCATGCAATTTTAACTTTTGAAAATTCGAATTTTGATTTAAAATTTCATGCAATTTTTGTGACGGTTCGAAAAATCCGTCGAAAATCCGCAGAAATCCGTCAGAAAATCCGAACTTGCACCACAAAACTTGTTGTGACACTTCGAAAAATCCGTCGGTAATCCGCAGTAATCCGTCGGATAATACGGATAGGCTGTTTTTGTCTGTTTTTGCCCGTTTCTGTCCGTTTTTGATATTTTCTTCGATTGTAATAATTTTTTAATATGATTAGATGATCTTGCATAGTTAGAGAATGATTGTGCACCCTATATACACTTGACACTAGCACATGTTCAATCATTTTCTATGAAATGTACTTAGCTTTAATTATTCTTTCCCACATGCTATATATGTCTTTGATAGATTCTTTCTTACAAGTTATGATAATTATTGCCATGCTTTCTTTGTCTACTAGATAGTGACCCATCGTGGTGCACTCTTGTATATGTCTTTCTTTGCTTACATGATAGTGGCCTGTCGTGGCGCACTCTTGATTCCAGTACATGTCTTGCTCCTTGATAGTGGCTCGTCGTAGCGCACTCCTGGCTTCTTGTCTATTATATTTTCTTGTTGTGGCTTGTTATGGTGCACATTCTCGTTATTGTCCAGTCTCGCATGTCTCATGTCTAGGATGGATTCTGCGGAATGCCACACCCGGAATCCAACAAGAAAATGTTAAGGACTAAACAACTAGCTTGATTACTTAGATCATTGAGAATTTCCCAGTTACATGTTGCCCCTTTGGTCTTGGCATTATATATATATCCTTGGGATTTGGAGCTATCTGTCATGATGAGTACTCTTCCAGTACACCGTCGAGTGGGACACCTCTTTAGGACACATGTATCTTACTGCAGTGTGTCTGCTATACTTCTTTTCTTTTTGGCTTGGACCATTCAGGTAGTAGTAGGCAGGTGCTGGACTTGGAATTCTCAGACTTGTATTTGTTAGTAATTAGGATTGTGACAACCCTAGTTAGCTAATGTATAAAGCCGTACTCATTGCTTGGCCGTGACTATTGTATGGAGTCCAGTCTAGTCTAGTTTGTCTAGGCAGTGTCCAGATTTCTTTATTTTCAGTACATCTTTGTTTATGCTTTACTTTTGCCGGTAAATGATTAGATACTAAAGTTCTGTTCAAGAGAAGGGTTACAACCCCGGTCCTTATTTGTTTTACGGGTTGTAACTTGGATTTCAGAATAGTTCCTAAGTTATCTTATCATTTTTTGTTCTATATAGTTACCTAACATACTTACATGCTCCAGTTACTTAACATGCTCACATGTTCCAGTTCTTACATGCTCCAGTTACCAAACATGCTCACATGTTCCAGTTACCTAACATGCTCACATGTCCCGACTACTTAACATGTTCACATGTCTAGTTTATCTTTCATGTTCACATGCTTCCTTTTTCTTACATGTACACAGTTTACATTATGTCACATGTCCTTTACTTTATGCTACATGTTGCTTTACTTATTGTCTTTTCTATTCTCGGGATAAGTGCATTGGTAGCACACGAGTCTCGATTTGCTTTTACTTAATTGTGTCTCTATCCATTGTTATGATTTGGATGCTGGTTTTAGTTCATAGTTTGGCTTCCTTTGTGGTACTTGCTATTGGGGGTCTGACCCCACTGGTTTTGTTTGGCCAGATCTGATAGAGGAGCCCGGAGGATCTTCCGTACATTCCACTCGTTGGTGATTATCCAGAGCACCAGAGTACCTTAGTGGATTTTCTATTTCATTCTCCCACTAGTTATGTACATTATTTTTTTGTGGCGTTTAGCCTCCGAGCACGTGTTTAACTCGTGTTTTGGACTTGACATTTAGCCTACGGGCCAGAACATGATTTGTGTATTCTAGACTATAGCTAGAGCTTATCATGTATGACTATTACTCTTGCTAGTCTTCACTCTGTATTACTAGCTTTATGATCATTGATATATGATAGTTTGGGACGCTTTACTATTTTATATTCCAGTTGATCTTACTTCTTGTACATTATTTACTGCCTGTGATTGAGATACCTAGGATTGCTTGACCTAGGATCGACTGTTGGCTTGTAGTAGTAACCCTCATCTATACAGCTTATACGTTATTTTGGAGTACCAGAGTACTTTGGTATACATAGCTGGCCTGGTCCGTCCCTACTTGCCAGTATTATGGTTCTGGGGCGTGACATAGGTTTTAGTGGTGGCCCATACAGGTCTGATTTATCAGATATGTGGGGTTTACTGATGTTTAGATATCTCAGTCATAATTCTCCTTTATTGATATCCTTCGTGTTATTCTATATCTCTGATCATTTGACCTGATATCTGCCTTGATCGTTGATTCTTCCTATTCTCTCGATTTAAATCCTTGTGTCCTTTAACTTTCAAGGACACTGTTCTTAATCCTTTCGATCATCTTGTTTGGATTTTGCCGATGGCAGTTCAGCAATCTTCTGTTAGGCCAATTATGGAGGATCAGTCTCAGCATTCAGGGGCAGAGTTCAGAGTTGACCCGAGGGCAGAGGTATCAGTTCAGCCCGATCAGCCAGCAGGGTCAGTCCTGTCAGAGTCCAGCTTCACCGGCTACCCCGACAGTCTAGCAGTATATGGCTTATGTACCGATTCAGCAGCAGCAGGTCAGAGCAGCAGTTCCGAGATGTGGACAGGCAGAGTTTGATATGCTAGAGCAGGTTTTGGCCGAGGGCGATTATATTGTAGGTATTGTCCTGTTCTTCTTCCACTCTTATTTATATCTTGGGTTACGTATATTTGACTTTTATCTAAGTTGTGGAGTCAGTGTAGGCCTGCTCCTACTCAACGGACTCAGGAGACATATTTATGCATATGCCTCCATCCCTTCTTGATTGTAGTTGTGTTATTGCTTACGCATTTACTTATCTTACTGTTGTCTTTATCTTACCAACATGCCATGCTTTGTTTTGATTGACATGATTTTTCAGCTCTTTGGTTTGGTTTTCATGCTTGACTAGATTTAGGAAATTCCGAGGACGAAATTTATTTTTAAGTTGTGGAGAGTTGTGAGACTCGTCTCACAGTATCGGTATTTATATACGGATAAGTATTTTGTAGTGTATTTCATATTTTCTTGGTTTTCGTAATGCTTTAAAAAAATTCTAACTTATAGATTTCCTTCTTGGTCGACATACCGCCAGTATACCGGAGTATACCGACGGCATACCGTCCAGACAGATTTTTCATATTTTAGATATTTTCGATTTCAGATATTTTTATGAATAGTGTTTCAGATATTTTTATGAATAGTGTTTCCGATATTTTTATGAATAGTGTTTAGATATTTTCGTGAATAGTGTAGATGCACCCTATTACCTATTGGATATTTGGTTTTGTTTCGATGGTTAGGATTGAGTTAGATCTTCACATGGATCACCATCCAACGGCTAAGATTAATTCCTCCTTCGATATATACCATTTCACTTTCTCTCTCCTCTCTCTTTTCATTCTCTTCACTCTCTCTTCATTTTTTCTTCCCTTCTCTTCCCTTGGAGCTTACCAAGAGCTTGGCCTTGAGGTCTAGAGTGTGGTTTCGTACCCCTCTTGGTAGTGGAGTAGAAGATTAGGCTTGGAGCTTAACCTAGGCAAGTACATCTTGCCAAATTTATGAACAATATTGTTTTATTGTCATTTTTGTTTTTCTTGGTATTAAAATGCTTAGAATTGTTCTAAACTCATTTTGTTAAGAATGTTTTCCTTGTGATTCTCATCTATATGTATGTTTCTAAATTTGGTTCAAACTAGGTTTTGATTTTCTGTTAAAATCTAATATTGACTTAGTAGAAAACTCGATATCAAGAGTGATACTGGTGTTACCATCATGGATCTTGGTCACATATGCATATATGAGGCCCTCACCAAGCTTGTATACATATATTTTGAGTTTGGTGGAAATCAGAACTCGTTTCGGTTCCCGAAAACCTTTTTTTGGAGTATTTTGAGGTATTGATCTATCAAATCTTTGAATTTGTGAAAACTAATACTCCCATGTTGTAGGGAATTAAATTTTATGCCATTTTGACTTTTGAAAATCTGAATTTTGATTTAAAACGAAGTTTTTATGGCCGAAACAAGTTTTGGAGTTTTCAAGAATCAACTTTCTGTGACGGTTCAAACAATCCGTCGAAAATCTGCAGAAATCCATCGAAAAATCCAAACTTGCACCACAAAACTTGCTGTGACACTTCAGAAAATCCGTCGATAATCCGCAGTAATCCGTCGGATAATCCGGTTAGGCTGTTTTTGTCTGTTTCTGTCCGTTTCTACCCGTTTTTGTCCGTTTTTGATATTTTCTTCGATTGTAATAATTTCTTAACATGATTAGATAATCTTGCATAGTTAGAGAATGATTGTGCACCCTATATACACTTGACACGAGCACATGTTCAATCATTTTCTATGAAATGTACAGCTTTAATTATTCTTTCCCACATACCATGATGTCTTTGATAGATTCTTTCTTACAAGTTATGATAATTATTGCCATGCTTTCTTTGTCTACTAGATAGTGATCTGTCGTGGTGCACTCTTGTACATGTCTTTCTTTGCTTACATGATAGTGGCATGTCATGGCGCAATCTTGATTCCAGTACATGTCTTGCTCATTGATAGTGGCTCGTCGTAGCGCACTCCTGGCTTCTTGTCTATTATATTTTCTTGTTGTGGCTTGTTATGGTGCACATTCTCGTTATTGTCCAGTCTCGCATGCCTCATGTCTAGGATGGATTCTGCGAAATGCCACACCCGGAATCCAACAAGAAAATATTAAGGACTAAACAACTAGCTTGATTACTTAGATCATTGAGAATTTTCCAGTTACCTGTTGCCCCTTTGGTCTTGGTATTATATATATATCCTTGGGATTTGGAGCTATCTGTCATGATGAGCACTCTTTCAGCACACCGTCGAGTGGGGCACCTCTTTAGGACACATGTATCTTACTACAGTGTGTCTGCTATACTTTTTTTCTTTTTGGCTTGGACCATTCAGGTAGTAGCATGCAGGTACTGGACTTGGAATTCTCAGACTTACATTTGTTAGTAATTAGGATTGTGACAACCCTAGTTAGCTAATGTATAAAGCCGTACTCATTGCTTGGCCGTGACTATTGTATGGAGTCCAGTCTAGTCTAGTTTGTCTAGGCAGTGTCCGGATTTGTTTATTTTCAGTACATCTTTGTTTATGCTTTACTTTTGCCGGTAAATGATTAGATACTAAAGTTCTGTTCAGGAGAAGGGTTACAATCCCGGTCCTTGTTTGGTTTACGGGTTGTAACTTGGATTTAGGAATAGTTCCTAAGTTATCTTATCATTTGTCATTCTATATAGTTACCTGACATGTTTACATGCTCCAGTTACTTAACATGCTCACATGTTCCAGTTCTTACATGCTCACATCCTCCAGTTACCGAACATGCTCACATATTCCAGTTATCTAACATGCTCACATGTCCCAACTACTTAACATGTTCACATGTCTAGTTTGTCTTTCATGTTCACATGCTTCCTTTTTCTTACATGTACACAGTTTACATTATGTCACATGTCCTTTACTTTATGCTACATGTTGCTTTACTTATTGTCTTTTCTATTCTCGGGATAAGTGCATTGGTAGTGCACGAGTCTCGATTTGCTTTTAGTTAATTCTGTCTCTATCTATTGCTATGATTTGCATGTTGGTTTTAGTTCATAGTTTGGCTTCCTTTGTGGTACTTGCTATTGGGGGTCTGACCCCACTAGTTTTGTTTGGCCAGATCTGATAGAGGAGTCCGGAGGATCTTTGGTACCTTCCACTCGTTGGTGATTACCCAGAGCACCAGAGTACCTTAGTGGGTTTTCTATTTCATTCTCCCACTAGTTATGTACATTATTCTTTTGTGGCGTTTAGCCTCCGAGCACGTGTTTAGCTCGTGTTTTGGACTTGACATTTAGCCTACGGGCTAGAACATGATTTGCGTATTCTAGACTATAGCTAGAACTTATCATGTATGACTATTACTCTTGCTAGTCTTCACTCTGTATTACTAGCTTCATGATCATTGATATATGATAGTTTGGGACGCTTTACTATTTTATATTCCAGTTGATCTTACTTCTTGTACATTGTTTACTGCCTGTGATTGAGATACCTAGGATTGCTTGACCTAGGATCGACTGTTGGCTTGTAGTAGTAACCCCCATCTATGCAGCTTATACGTTATTTCGGAGTACTGGAGTACTTTGGTATACGTAGCTGGCCTGGTCCGTCCCTACTTGCCAGTATTCTGGTTCTGGGGCGTGACAACGCATCCAAGCAAGCTCCGCGCCATCGACTTCTACCTGTTTCTGCATATGGAAACTGTGTGGGTGTTAGTACTCAAATGTACTAGTGGAGTGGGCTTCTCGCCGACCCATACAAAATTGACACATTCATTTACTTTGTGCAATACAAGTCCCTTTACGATTGTCTTTCTAGTCTTGCCTTAGGATCAGTTTTAAGACGTAGACGTCTGACCAAACCGATGTGCCACGACATGGTCGTGCTATAATGCCAACTTGTATTTCGATCGAGGCAGTGCCTCATCGCTTATGTACTTGACCGAACTTCAACTCGGGACGGCAGGGTCGTGCCATGACATCTACTTTTCTGTTCTAGTTTCCAATGACGTCAAGGAGACAACTTGTGCAGGTCATGCCTCTAGACCTTGCTTAGACTTGTTCGTGCTTCAATATTAAAACCGTTCCTCGCAACTTATCAAGACTTATCCATACTACCACCTTGCGGCCTTCTTGTTCGACTCATAAATCAACTTAGACAAGACTTGTGAAACATAGTATCAATTTTATGAAAATCCCAACGCCAAGTATCGTGCCAAGTACGGAACCTATGTTGCAGCCCAATCTTAGGCCTAGACATTGTGTTACTGATTGTTCATGCATTCAAGTTCTAGACTCAATCTAAAGGCATACACGTGGTTTGCCGCTGTTCTGCCGACCCATCTATATGAGTGGTCATTAGCAATGTCAAGCTATCTTGGACTGGCTCGAAGATATTGGCCCGTCCCTCCACGGGTAGCTTGCCCCAGAAGCGCGGAATCTCCTGTGCGGTTATCCAGCATCCAACCTTGAGTCATAACACGCTTCCTCCGGGCCGACATGATCCCGGCGCCCCGACGATCATTCGAGAAGACTACACCTTGTCGACAAGTTGTCCAATGGCCATACAGACTCAACTCGATCTATCAAGTCCTTCCTTAACCATGACCATGCTTCCCATCTTTCTATCGAGACTCCCAAGAAGCGGGACCGATCTCGCGTGATTTCTTATCCAGACTTATCGAGACTCCCAAGTAGCGGGACTGATCTCGTGAACTTTCTTATCAAGACTTATCGAGACTCCCAAGTAGCGGGACCAATCTCACGTAAACAAGGCTTATCGAGACTTAGCGAGACTCCCAAGTAGCGAGGCCGATCTCGCGTGCGAGACTTACCGAGACTTAACGAGACTCTCAAGTAGCGGAACCAATCTCGCGTAAATGAGGCTTATCAAGACTCCCAAGTAGTGGGACCGATTTCGCGTCAACCAGTCGCGTGGACTTCCTTTGTCCATGGCATACACTTTACTAAATCCATCGTGGCTCGTGCCTTAGACAGTCCTGGTTCTCTAGGTGACGCTATCGCTCAAGTCATATACTTTATACGACGAGCCTTGTTCTCGAGGGACTACACGACTTGTCAACCGCAGATAGAGCAGGACAGTGCTAGAAATGCCTTAGATCGATCGACATAACCTTGTCTCTAACTTATTTGTGCAACGACTTGACGAGCAAAGGCTACGCCAAGCTTCGCATCGAGGGAGCATGTCGTGCACGCGTTCGACTTGAACAATCAAGTTCGCGGGTGCCTAGACGTAAGCCACAAATCGTACAATACGACTTAACCCACGGGACATACGAAGGCTATGCCAAGCCTTGTACGACGGGACCGTGCATGCTTTATCAAGCATTCATGTGGGCGACGCCTATGACTTAGGCTAATTCGAGTGTCGTGGCAACTTAGGCCAACTTCCTTCTCCCAAGCCACGGGATGAACGACCGAGTGTCATTTTTGAAAGCACATTGAGCCGACTTCTAAGCAAACCGTAGGACCTTTTTCCATGTTCTAACACATTTCGACCCATCGGGATTATTCCCTTAGCTATGTGGATGCGTCTCTTTTATTATCAAGCCTAACTTGTGCAAGTTGAAAACAAGTGAGTCATTATGTGAAGTTTAAGATGAGGTAAGTGTTTTCCATAAATAAATTTATTTATTTATTGTGTATCTGGGAAAATTACAACTGTGGGAATCTGATCTAGAAGACGATCACTTTATCCCTTGGACTATGCGAAGAAGAAAAGCTCTCAAAATTTTGACAGTAGATAACTATGTATCTGTGCAATGAATGAGAAAAAAAACTCTATTTATAGAGTCAAAAATAATAACTAAAAAGATAACTGTCTTCACAGCATGTGCTTAGTTGAAAATCATGCAGGATTTAACATACGCAAGGTTGTGAGCAGTTACTGGACGTGGCCTGTAACTGTTGGACACATGGCAATCATGCATGAGTCGTCTGCAAGTTACAGGACACGCAGGCGAGAGATCAGTGGCATGGCTGCCACGTACTCCAATTTGATGAAATCCACGCAGACTTGTTGAAGACGAAATCCACGCAGACTCGGGGTAGAAAGCTTCAAAATCCACGCAAACTTGGGGCAAGAAGCTTAGGATCCACGTAGACTTGAGGCAAAAAGCTTCAAAATCCACGCAGACTTGAAGAAGAAAACTTCAGAATTCACGCAGATTTGAGGGAAAGCTCAAAATACACGCAGACTTGAGATAGGACTGCCAGCTGTCTTGATTCAGCGTGTCTCGACTGACACAACATCTCTGACAGTGATTGCTTTTGTCAGTCGCATTAAATGACAAGAAGCTCTTTTGGTACGCCAACTTGACGAAGGTTGAGTCTTGCTGAAGAAGATTTCGAAAATCACGCAATAGACGGCTGTGATCTCTCGAATTCTGTGCATACGTGGCATACGAAGAGACATTCTTCGACTGTTGTGCTGTCAGTCATAATTACTCTCTGACAAATGATGAGCTGTCTCCCCAGCGTGATTTGTAAATATTGTCTGGATCAACTGAGCGTGACTTTTGACTCTGTCCTGATCAACTCAGCGTGACTGTCATTTTTAAAGGCCTACAAGACCCCCTTTAAAGTTTTCGAAAAATTGAAAAGACTTCAAAATTTTTGAAATACTTTGAAAATAAGATGATAAAATGAAATCAGTCACGCTGAGATGACTTCAAATTTTTTCGGAAGTCGGAAAGACTTCGAAGTTCTTTGAAAATATCCAAATAAACTTATTAAATGTCATGATGACTCTTCATTTTCCGAGACTGATTACATCCAGTTTATGGTGGAATATGAACCGCCGGCGAGCTCTGTTATATAAACAGGAAGAAGATTCATTTTTAATCTTCATCTTACGTCAACATGACACCAAAGGAGAAAGCTGAGGAAGAAGCACGCAAGTTGGGCTTTTGTTCCCATGGTGACCCCACTTTTGGGGGTGAAGAGCCAGAGCCCCTTGTCTTCGAACTCAAAGATGATCCCTTGCAACTAGCCAAGAATTTCTTGAGCTATTTTGGCTTAGATGGCTTGTTCTCTTCTGATAGGCGCAGCCTCATAGAGTAGCGTGAAATGTTGAAGGCTCTGTTACACCGCATGGGGGTCAAAAGCGTAGAAGAACTAGGCATTAAGCTCAGTCGCTCTGAAAAATAGAGCGTGTCTTTTGTGCTTTGGTTGCACTCTTTTTGTTTTGTCTTTTGTAAGGCCATCAGTGCCTGTCTTGAAGAATGAAGTACAACTTCTGTGTTTAATCTGCATGCATTAATGAAGAATATTAATTAGCACCCTTTGACTATTTCCAATGTTGCTCTGTCTTCCAAAGCACACGTGACACTCATTCCACGGTTTACGAGCGCTATTTATGCGGATCTTTTCCAAGAATAGACTTGTACTTTGTCCTTTAAATAGATAGAAGAGTTTCACAGATACTCATCTCCCATTCCTCTTCTTCTTCTCTGAGAATGAAATTTTTGGGAGATTTCACTCTCAAACAGGAAAGCAATGTTTTCTAATGTTCGACTTCTGCGCACTGTATCAAACATGAGTTTGCCAATCCTTAGCAACAAACTTGAAGGTAAGTCAGTATAATACGTGTACTATTTTTGCTGTTGAAGATAGGCTTTCTGTTTCT
Source organism: Iris pallida (assembly GCA_029216955.1). Lineage (NCBI taxonomy): Eukaryota > Viridiplantae > Streptophyta > Magnoliopsida > Asparagales > Iridaceae > Iris > Iris pallida. The sequence continues at coordinate 15,192,635 of JANAVB010020400.1, read as the reverse complement.
TGTTTCTGATTTGAACAATACACGCCTGTCTCTGTTTGATAAATGCACGCTGAATGATTTCTGTTGATCTAATCTTTTTTTCTTAATACTTTCTGCAGAAACTTGGCTGAAAATTTTCTTCAGAACTGGCATTGGGGATGTGGATGCTGTGGAGAATATTCTGCTGACATCTACATCAGGGAGCTCATACGCTTTTGACGCGTAAATCAGACAACTCAGAACTCTTCGTGGGATAGAAGGGTCTTCCTCAGATGGTAGGAAGAGCCTTTATACACGAGAGTTGGATGGTAGAGTTAACTCTACCCCGAGAAATCGGGTAGTAGAGTTCCTTTCACGGGAGAACTAGGAATTGTATCCCAAGGTTGGATACATTCATGTCTCCTCTGAAAGGTCGCTCCTAATCCACCAATTGTATTGGCAGCACCACGACTTCGGGCTGCCATCCTCTGTGGTTCTCCTCTCGTCTGAGAAAGAAGACCAGAGTTTGATTCCTGCTGATCTGGTCGTGACTGGGACTCAGACAGTCAGGAACTGCCACCAACAACGAACCTGACGGAGAAGGTCCGACGGAGAAGATCCAAAGAAGAAGATAGATCTCTTTTAGGTTATTGTTGTGGTGTAGAATAAAAAATCCAAGATTGTAATAGATTTTCATTATGATTTGTAAGGAAGTCTAAGAAAATGTAATAGACTTTTTATGGTGAAATGAGAATGGAAATGATAATTCTTCTATGCTCAATAATTTGTATTTGTGGATGAATTGTGGACATGATAGATAATGAAATCTTCTTTTCTGTTTTAGAGTATATGATATTATCAGAGGTATTATGGACGTGATAATATGTAGGAACTCAAAAGAAAATAGATTGATTTCTATGCAGAGGTCAAAAATGACAAATGAGCAAGTAGATTCAGAATTGATTCAGAGGTTATGAAAACGTGATCAATAACGAATCCCCACTTAATAAATTGATAGAAGATCATGAACGGACGAATAAATGAACGGATGAACCGTCAAGTATTAATGAATGTGTGAATCGTCGGATGAACGCAATTAATGGATGGATGAACCGTCGGATGAACGTGACGTTTCATTATTTATAGAACTTCTGCCTATAAATATAGTAGAAATCTGACAAGAACGAACACTTCTTCTTTCAAACATAAAAATGTCGTCTGAAGAAGCATCCAAGAAAGCTGGAATTGCCATGAAGATTCAGAAAGGCACTGGAGAATGTCCTGCTGATCCAATTCAATTGAAGAAGGCGGTAGCAGGCGAAGGTTCGTCTGTACCCACGCCACCAAGGGATATTCTGGACTTTCTGCTCGAACCAGGAAGGACTGAAGAAGAAGAATCCTTGAGGATGGCTGCTTGTAAATTTCTCGTGGGTTCCAGCAAAGAGGTTCTCAGTTCTTTTGCTGATCGCATCTTCGAGAAGGACGGCAGTGGCCCACGTCCAAATGTAGAAAAGGATTATAGTGATCTTCTTTAATATCATGTATCATCATTCATGATAAAAATAAAATAAAAATTTTATTTCTAAACATGAAACTGTCTGATTATTACAAGCATTTACATTTATACATAGTACTTCTTAAGGAATTTGCCATTAATAGGCATCAAAACTTTTCGACCATCCAATTCTGAGAGTTGATAAGCTCCATTTGAGAAAACTTTGCTCACAATATAGGGTCCTTCCTACTTTGCGTTAAATTCGCCCTTGCTCATATGAGTCATAGTCATAGGACGTCTAACTGTTAGAACAAGTTCTCCTTTTTGATACGCCCGAACTCTGACTTTCTTATTAAAAGCTCTTGAAATTCTAGCTTGATAGAATTCAATATTCTGTTGAGCAGATAATCGCTTTTCATCCAGAGCTTCTAATTCTTGAAGTCGAAGACGATCATTATTTTCTGCAGTGAGTTCATTAGCGATTGCTATCCTTAAAGAAGGAATTTGAATCTCTAATAGAAGAACAGCTTCGCAACCATACACCAGAGAGAAGGGTGTACATTTAGTAGCATTACGAACTGTAGTACGATAAGCCCACAAACATTCACCGAGCTTCTCACTCCAATTACGTTTGTTAGTAGAGACAAACTTCTTTAGGAGTTTGATGATGGTCTTGTTGAAAGCTTCTGCTAATCCGTTAGCTGCCGGATTATATGCGGTAGAAGCCACATTGTTGATCCGATGATCGTCACAGAATCGAGTAAACTTCTGACTGACGAACTGTGGTCCGTTATCATGAATAATACGCCGAGGAACACCAAATCTGTAGATGACATGGTGCTTAATAAAGCAAATGACATTGGACGTCTTAACTTCAGACAAAGGAATGGCTTCGGCCCATTTGGAGAAGTAATCGGTTATTGCAAGAATAAACCGATGACCCTTGGATGACGGCGGATTGATCGGACCAATAATGTCCATGCCCCAAGCTTCAAAGGGCCATGATGCTGCCGTCGGATGTAGAAATTCTGAAGGTTGATGAATAAAATCCGCATGGATTTGACAAGCTTTACACTTCTTTGCATATTCGATGGCGTCTGATACCATAGTAGGCCAATAATAACCCATACGTCGAATACGGTCTTAAAGTTTTGGTCCAGGCTGATGTGCTCCACAAATTCCATCATGTGCTTCACGAATAATTTGTTGAGCCTCGTCACCGACAACACATCGAAGAAGTAAACCATCATAGGCTCGACAATATAAGGTCTTTGTTGTATAATTATAATAGAATCGGAGTGATAGTCGTCTGATAGATGCTGCCTCACTCGGATCATCCGGAAGAATATCATACAATACGAAATCTAAGAAAGGAAGTCTCCAATCCGTATCCGTATTTTGATTCTCGGCCGAATTACTGAAGATGAATTCCATGCTGGAATCAGATGAAGATGATAAAGATTTACGACTAAATCCAAATCCTCTTGTTGTGTTGACGTCATGAGATGTTGATTCTTCAATGTCAACTGGAAGTCCTAGGGTCAGGTTATTTTCAAGATAAAATAATTCTCGATTGCGAACAATAATCATTTGTTGTCGTCTAATTGGGATAGCCAACACCGCTGCAAGATTAGCTAGAGCATCAGCTTCTGTGTTACATGCTCGCCTAACATGTTCAATGAAGAATTCTTCAAACGAAGAAGCCATAATTATAGCTGATCTATGATAAGGAACCAGATCTTGATGGCGGACTTTATAAGTACCCCTTATCTGATTGACAATGAGTTTAGAGTCTCCGTACGCCTCCAAATGTTGAATATTTAGATGTTTAGCGAGTTGAAGACCAATGAGTAATACATTGTACTCAGCTACATTGTTTGAATACGGCTGATCGAGAGAATAAGCTCTTTGGATAGCAAGACCTTATGGCGATACAAGAACGATTCCAACTCCAGCGGCAATATCACCATTAGGACCTATCCTTGAAGCTCCATCAAAGAATAGACGCCAAGTAGGATCTTCTTCAGCAATTTGGTTTGAATCTAGGACTTCATCTAGAATTTCGTCATAGAGTTTTGAATCTTCTGGAATTGAATGAGCAGCCAGAAAATCAGCTAAAGCTTGTCCTTTGACTGACTTCTGAGGAATATAATGCATGTCATACTGAGCAAGTAGGATTCCCCAGTTAGCTAATCGAGAATTCAAAACACTGGATTTCTTCATCATGATCCGTATAGGATTGATCCTGGAGATGACATGATCATAGTCTGGCCAATGATATAATGTCGTGTCTTTTGAACAGCGAACATCAAGGCTAGACATTCTTTTTCGACCGGTAAATATCGAGGTTCAGCTCCGGTCATAGTACGACTGAGATAGTAGATGGCTTGTTCATGACCATTTTGATTCTTTTGAGCGAGTAACGCACCCAATGAATGACTCATTGCTCGAGTATATAGGAGAAATGGAATTCCTGAAACGGGAGGTACCAATACTGGAGGGCTCATCAGATATTGTTTTATATCATCGAATGCTTTCTGACATTCATCATTCCAGACAAAAGAAACACCTTTCTTCATAAGTTTATTGAATGGTCTGCAGCGTCCTGATAAATTAGAGATGAATCTCCTGATATAAGCGATCCTTCCTTGAAATCCTCGTAGCTCTTTTAAGGTGCGTGGAGGACGCATCTCTTGGATGGCTTTGATCTTCTCGGGATCTACGTGTATACCTTTAGAGGTAATGACGAAGCCGAGAAATTTACCACTAGAGATGCCTAAGAAGGACTTAGTAGGGTTCATCTTTAATTGATGCTTACGCATTAGATCAAATATAGTCTTCAAATCTTGGATATGATCCTCCTTTTGTCGACTTTTGACTGCAATATCATCAACATAGCACTCGACTATTTTTCGCAAATGTTCACGGAATATAGTGCTCATAGCTCGTTGATAAGTTGCTCCTGCATTCTTGAGACCGAATGGCATAACTGTATAACAGTATGTACCGATCGGCGTTCTGAAAGAAGTGTGCTTCTCGTCATCTGGAAACATTTTAATCTGATTGTATCCAGAATACCCGTCCATGAATGACATCCGTTCAAATCCACAGGTATTATCAATCATGACCTCAGTGATTGGTAGAGGGAATTCGTCTTTAGGACAAGTCGCATTGAGATCGCGGAAGTCTATGCATACTCTGATCTTGCCAGTCTTTTTAAGGACAGAAACTATGTTAGCCACCCAATCGGGATGTTGTTCCTCTCTAATAAACCCGGAGGTTATGAGTTTATTGACTTCAGCTTCAATTGCATCCATAATGTCTGGACGAAATCGTCGCTGTTGTTGTTTGACCGGTTTAGCATTCGGCAAGATATTGAGCTTGTGAGTTACAATTTGTGGATCAAGTCCTGGCATATCTTTATAACTCCAAGCGAAGACATCGATGTAGTCACGAATGAGTTTGATCATGTCTTGCTTATCAGTTTCAGAAAGATTTTTACTGATGAATATTGGTTTGGGAGATCCCTCTTCACCAACATCTATTTGAACAAGTTTGTCTTCAGTCGGAGGTTCTTTTTGCTCGAAACGGAACTCCCATTGATTATCTAATCTTTGGACCCATTGTTCTGATTCAGGTGAGATTTCGAACTCTTCTTCGTCTTCATCACTTTCTTCAGAATGGTCAATGGAAACCATGTTGGAAGACAGAAGGTTGCAGTAGAAGTCACCGATACTCGTATCGGAATCCCAAGAAGTGGTACTAGAAGAATCAGATCTCTTATCTTCGTCAGACTCGGGATCTTCATGGATAATATTGATAAAAGGAGTAGGAGCTATATAGCCCAATCCGCATTTCGTCCTTCCATATTTCAGAGGAGGAATACGAACAGGCATTTTTCTTCCCTTTCCACTATGGAGGCCAGTCCTGAAGTCATAGCCCATATTTTTGATGATGTCTTTAGATTGCTGACTATAACGACGTAGTTGTAATCTTTCAGTATCATCATTTTTGTCTTCATCTTCTAAATCAGAAGGACTTTGGGGCCCTTTATAGAAGAATATTGGAATGTCTCCTGGCTTTCTGCTGGGAACTAGAAAGTATGAAGATTGTACAGGTTCTAGGGATACATCTATATGAACAGTCTGTACAACCCCTATGGTTATTGCGTTCAAGTCATCTAACAAATGTAAATAACTATGAACATAATTACACACATCAGCATACTGCAAAGATGGAGACTTTTCATTAAATGTAAAAGCAGCAGTATTTACATTGGGAGAAGGCAGAGCCTTAGAGATTTTAGCCAAGTCAATGACTAAAGGGGGAGAAGAAGAACGAGAAGAAGCGTTGTTTCGATTAAGATCGATAACAAATGGCTCAGAAGAGGTGAGCTCCCTTGAAGTTTGAGATAGAAGAATAATCCGCCCTCCAACTGGAATTAGCAGAGTATCCTGTTTCATATGTAGAGATGCAGAAATTGCAGTACGCCCACTGACAGGAATAATCATTGTGTCTTGAGTAAACGACTGAGGTAACGGAGAAATTCGTCCACTCACCGGAATGATGAAAGAACCTTCTTCAGAGAGTTTGGGAGATTGTTGCTGAGTAGTTCGACCTTTAACAGGAATTATTAAGGTCTCACTTTGTGAATCCTCTTTCTCCATAGCTTGTATAACCCTTGTATACTCTTCTTTGTACATTCGGGAATCATTGAAATAAGCTTCAACCCCATGGAAGGGATTTATATCAGCAACTTCTTTTTGTACTCTTCCATTGCTATCAATGTATTTAAAATACTGATAAAGAGTAGAAGGCACCACATTATTTTCATGAAGAAAGGGCCTCCCCAGAAGAAGATTATAGGATCCCACGATCTCAATCACATAGAAAGTGACTTTGGATCTGAAATTGCCTATCTGAAGCTTCAGATGAATCTTTCCCAAAGGCTCGCTTCGGCTTTAATTGAATCCCAGGATAGTAGTAACCGTCTTAGAGAGTTTGTGAAGAGGGATTTTTAGTTCATCCAATAAACTCTTTGGCATGATGCTTATAGCAGACCCTGGATCAATGAGGATACGATATATCTTCATCGTATCGATATAACCAGTGTAGTAGAGAGGCCGATCATGTCGATTATCCTCCAGTAGCATGTCGTCTTGTGTAAAGGTGATATTTGGGATAATCTCCAATACACTGTTGCAATGTAAGCAAGTGGCAGGTTCTGCATCTGGCTTCTTCAATTGTGCAAGACAAGAGTCAGCTTGTAGAAGTGCTTCACTTAATGTCTTCCGAGTCTCTTTGGAAAGACGTAGAAGTTCAAAGAGGGACATTCTAGCTGGAGTATTAGCAAGCTGAGCTAAAATGTCGAAATTATAAGGCTTCTGAAGTCCAAGAGGAGAGGACTTCTTGATTGGCTTATCAAACCGAGCCTGTTGTTTGCCTTTCTCCATAGCTGTAGGCTTGGGAGGAACAGGTTCAGTGGATGATTCTTCTTCAGGAGGAACATTAGAAGCATTTTTATCAGCTGGAGGGATATCAAGAGGATCCTCAGGATTCTTGGAATAATCCTTTAGATAAGGTTTCCCCGTTCGAGTAGAACTAACAAGTGCTTCTTCTTTCTCTTTTGGCTCTGTGTCAGGAATAGATCCAAGAGAAGTCATATGACATGACTTAATCTTTCCAGCCTTCTTGGACTTTCGAGAAGTAGTCTTTTGAGGAGAAGACGATTCAAAATCTACCACTAGATCAGGATGGATCCACATGATTTCCCCTGTTTCCAAAGTGATTGGCACTAATCCTTTAGACTGTGGAGGAGGAATGTTCACTATCTCAAGAGTTGCCTTGGGAATAGGAACAATCCCACTTTCAAGGAGTTGAGGAGGGAAATCTCCGAATTGCATAGAGACGACGTTGGAGGTGACGGTCTTCTCTTTTGGAGTAAGAGAGATAGCTCCAGATTTAATCATTTCTTGGATCTTTTCTTTCAGTACATAACATGTACGAATTGTATGACCCAGCATTCTGTGATATGGGCAGTATTTGGGATGGTCTGTTTTACCAGCTTCATCAGGTTTCTTGATCTCAGGTAATTGTATCTTATTACCTTTCAGCAGACATTCAAAGATACCAAGGACATCGTCGTCATCGAAAGAGTATTCTTCTTTGGGGCGAGGTGTTCTTGGTTGTTGAGTTGTAGGAGTTTGAACAGTTGATACATCTTTACTCTGAAGATTAACTTCAAGAGTTTCTTTTTCCTTGCGAGCATTGTTTTTATTGTTAGTACCTTGACCTGTTTCTTTAGGAGTCATCTGCACTCCTAAACCTTTGAAGGTTTCAGCACTAATTTCTGCGGCCTTGGCACTAACTATGAAAGAAGGCCAGTCTTGGAATTGAGTGGATCCTGTCCACATGCTGATGATTGGCAACAAGTTTGATTTGTATGTGTCGATGGTGACAGCATCAGGAGTTCCAAGAGGCATCTTCAGAGCTTCTCTTCGAAACCGTTCAATGTACTCTTCTGTAGTTTCATTATTTTTCTGCTTGATTCTAATAAGAGCAGACATAGTCATGTCATTGAGCCCTTCATAGAACCGTTCAAGAAACATCTGTTTGAAATCAAAAAATAAGGTAATGCTCCCATCTGGGAGACTTCTATACCATTCATAAGCCGTTCCCTTGAGACATCCAACAAACACCCGAGTAAGGAGGGCGTCGCTTGGTTGCAGCTGATCAGTCATCACTTCAAAGTGATTAATGAACTGACTTGGAGAAGTGGTTCTATCATAGAATGAGATAGTGGGAGGCTTGTATTTAGGAGGATACGATACTTGCTTCCATTCTATCGGATAAGGTTGTTTGATGCCTAACCTTTGTAAACCATCTTTCTGTTTGAATGCCTCGAATTGAGTTTTGAGATTCCTCAATTCTTCATTAACAACTCCGAAAGATTATGGAGTTGTAACTTGTAGAGAATAGTTGGGAGGAGGAACAACATTGTAAGCACTACCCCCCAGCTCCAGAGAGACTAGGGTTTGGTTGAGCTGGTCCAGGAGTATTGGATTGTACTGCTGGAAGAACTTGTACTGGACTCATATCAGTGTCAGTTGGTATGGCATCTGGTACAGTCTGTCGATTTTGCATCTGTATTGCCATGAGTTCATACATCGACTTCATAGTATCAGCCATAGACTTCATTTGTTGTTCCAAAGAAGCAATTCTTTGATCATGAGGAGTCAAGGAAGAAGAAGGTTCATCAGTATTCCCATCAACCATATAAGTCGTGACTGTACGAGGAATTATTGATGAACTGGTGGATGTTGTTTGTTCTGAATCATTGCTTTGTGCATCAAAGTCAATTATAAGAGAACTACTCCCAGTAGGAAGAGGTGGGAAGTTAGATTCTCTAAGGAATTCAGAATCATCTTCAGAGATCAAATTTCTTTGACTAGAGGCCAGGACTCTTGCTCTGGTATTTCTATATACTCCATCTGGACTATCAACTCTACCCTCTGCATCCCGAGAGGTCATATTGACAGAAGCAAACAAAGGCTCATCTTCATCAGGCATAGGTTCACACTGAATCCGATTGAAGACAGATTGTCGTTTTGTTTGACATCTGCATTGCATTGTGACTCTTGGCTGGAAGTCACATTCATGATCAACATGGTCATAAGCCATTGATTGACATCTGCATTGAATTATGACTCTTGGATAGAAGTCACATTCAGCATGGTCCTTTGTCACAGAATTACTCCTTCTTTTCTGTTGAAGATATTCTCGTAAATCTGTTTGTGAAGATTGAGGAGTATATTTCTTGTTCTTGGGTCTTGATGGCTCTTGATTATATAGAGAATGATTAATATGAGCCACATAATTTCTTGCATACTCTGCATCTGGATCTTTTATCCTTGTTTCCAACTGATATGGTTTCTTAACACCAGAAATGTTAATTTTTGTTCTTAGATCAGTTGGAGGTAACACATTGGTTTTGGAAACATGGAGTTTTCCTTCCATTGATCTGGATATTTGTAGAGAAGGAAGAGTTGAACTACCCCCTTGATTAGGAGTTGGTAACAGACCTTTTCTAGACAAATTCTGTGCCCAATTCGAAGAAGTCATAGAAGAAGACATTAAGGAATGTTTCTTCTTAGACTCGTTCAAGTTTTGAGACATAGAATGTCCAGAAAGAAGAGTAGTCAAAAGACCATCTCCTTTTCTTTGACTAACAAAATTGTCAGTCAAAGCTGTTCCTGAAGTAAAGACTACAGGAGCAGAAGAAACAACTAAAGAGTTATTCCTTTTCGAAGGGACTTTGTGTGGAAGACCACCCCCAGTTCTAGTAGAACTTGGCAAAGAAGAAGAGATAGCTAAAGAGCTATTCTTTTTAGATGAAATACACGCTGAAACATGCTTGGTTAAAGAACCAGTGCTGTTGGCATGACTTTTGACTTTGGAAATACACGCTGGAACAGATTTGGCTAAGGAGCCAATATTGTTAGCGTGATTGTTGATTTTAGAATTACACACTGGAACAGACTTGGCTAAGGAACCAGTGCTGTCAGCATGACTTTTGAGGTTGAAATTGCACGCTGGAACAGATTTGGCTAAGGAGCCAGTACTGTCAGCGTGACTTTCAACTTTGGAGACACACACTGGAACAGATTTGGCTAAGGAGCCAGTACTGTTAGCGTGATCTTTGATTACTGTCATCTTCGAGCGCACAAGAGTGTGCGTACTTGCAGTAGAGTTCTTGCCAGTGTTAGGAGTAGACACTGTGGCAGAGACTTCACCATTGGCTGCCAACTGATTCTTAGGGACATAGACAGAGTGTCCCTTCGACTTGGCAGTAATGATGGAGGCTGTAGTGGGCTTACCACTCTTAGCCCGCTGCATTTCTTCATAGGCGAGTTGATCGAATTGGATCGTCATCACCTTCTTCGTCGAGCCGATTGACGAAGTGTCGCATTGAGTTATTGCCATCTCAGAAGAGGAGATAGTTTTCCCCAACAGAGTCGCCAATTTGTTTTCCATAAATAAATTCCTTTATTTATTGTATATCTGGGAAAATTACAACTGTGGGAATCTGATCTAGAAGACGATCACTTTATCCCTTGGACTATGCGAAGAAGAAAAGCTCTCAAAATTTTGACAGTAGATAACTATGTATCTGTGCAATGAATGAGAAAAAGAACTCTATTTATAGAGTCAAAAATAATAACTAAAAAGATAACTGTCTTCATAGCCTGTGCTTAGTTGAAAATCATGCAGGATTTAACATACGCAAGATTGTGAACAGTTACTGGACGTGGCCTGTAACTGTTGGACACATGGCAATCATGCATGAGTCGTCTGCAAGTTACAGGACACGCAGACGAGAGATCAGTGGCATGGCTGCAACGTACTCCAATTTGATGAAATCCACGCAGACTTGGGGTAGAAAGCTTCAAAATCCACACAAACTTGGGGCAAGAAGCTTCAGGATCCACGCAGACTTGAGGCAAAAAGCTTCAAAATCCACGCAGACTTGAAGAAGAAAACTTCAGAATTCACGCAGATTTGAGGGAAAGCTCAAAATACACGCAGACTTGAGATAGGACTGCCAGCTGTCTTGATTCAGCATGCCTCGACTGACACAAAATCTCTGACAGTGATTGCTTTTGTCAGTCGCATTAAATGACAAGAAGCTCTTTTGGTACGCCAACTTGACGAAGGTTGAGTCTTGCTGAAGAAGATTTCGAAAATCACGCAATAGACGGCTGTGATCTCTCGAATTCTGTGCATACGTGGCATACGAAGAGACATTCTTCGACTGTTGTGCTGTCAGTCATAATTACTCTCTGACAAATGATGAGCTGTCTCCCCAGCGTGATTTGTAAATATTGTCTGGATCAACTGAGCGTGACTTTTGACTCTGTCCTGATCAACTCAGCGTGACTGTCATTTTTAAAGGCCTACAGTAAGTTCATCGAAACTACCCCACCTGAGCGAGGAGTCGCCTCGACCGAGCGAGTCTTCGAGCAGCCGTTACGAGGCTAAGTCCGAGCGTCGTTGGCATTTTGATTCCTCCGATTGACTTGCGGGATGGGGCACCACACCTACCCAGTCACCCCACAGAGCCTGAGCCTCCAGGCACCACAGCCTTCCTCAGCCACATCGTCAGGAAGGCAGCTAGCGTAGCTTTCGGACTTACGGGAGTTAAATTTTGGTAAAAACAACTATGGACCGTAGAGTTGGGTCTTCCGTCAGCATCCAGCAAGGGAGCTCGCGTCTTGGCCTTTGCCTTTATCCCCTCCACCTCAGCGGTGGTATATGCACTACGAGAGGAAAGATGAACCGGTCTGCGTTCTGACGGATCATCACCAAAGAAATACCTCCTCCATGCATTAAAGTGAGGCTGACCCTTTGCAGAGTCCTGGCGTACACAAACTTGATGGTGGAAAAGCAGCTCCTTGTACACTGCCATCATCTTCGGGTACTTGCTTTCCAACCCCGTGGGCTCATCAGGAGTAGGACAATACTCCTTGTAATGGTGCTCACCCCAAGGCAGCTTCGAGATGGCAAATATCTCATGAATAGCCAATCCTATCTTCCCACACGATAGGAAAAAAAGTCCAGGTGTGATGATTGAACAACTCCAGCAAAGCCAGGAACAATGACTGGTTGATGGGGATTCCATACTCAGTACCCTTTATGGCACGGCGAAGGCAAGTTCCGCTCAGATCCTCCTTAAAAGTGCTCAATGCCCACCGAATCAAATCATCCCACTTTTTGTCAGAGTAACTAGCCTTCGACCCGGTAGGCGCCAGTCGGATATATACAACCGGTCGCCAGAAGTCTATTTTCAAAAATGGAAGTACCAAAGGGATGCACATCTGCAGGGATATAGTTGAACCTACGATCGGGGAGTAGCAACTGCAAGGTGAATGATGAACCACCCCGAACGGGCTTAAAAGCGTCTCTTCCCTTGGAGCCCTTATCTACTTTGATACGGCCTATGATTAGACCCCCTAGCTAGGGGTCAGATCCCACTCCAGATGCCGTCATTCGACGAAACAGACAGCGGTAGGTGTCGGTCAGTCACCAAAACGTACAAGGGAAGGCCATTGCTCTCAAAATACCAGGCCAATTTAAATGTAAGGAGGTCCATCTCCTTCAGAGCCAACTGGCCACCAAAGAGAAACTGGAGCTTTAACATCCCCGCGTAGACATCAAGAGAAGGTGTCAGCCTACCATGATCTAGCATGCAACAAAAATAGCCCAGATGCGGTTCGTGTATTTCATCCAGTCGTCCCGTCGGTTGATCTTCGACAATCGACCTACTGGCTGGCTCAATGAGCTCCCGCTAGACGTTTGTCCCTAGCGCATAGATAGAGAAGTCGTAAAGAATCTCATTCAGGGAGGTGGTCATGGAAACTACACAAAAGCAAGAAACAGGAGTCCAAGATTTTTTATAAAACAATGCATCCGTGCAAGTACTACCAGATAGCACTGCGCTTCAGCAAGTCATCTTTCGTGCAGTTACTGTAACTCCTCTTCCCGTTTTTTTGAAAAATTTTTATTTATATTTTCGAGATTGTGTTCAGGGCACGTGTTCTCTTTGAAACATGTATCTATTATTTTATATTCCTAAAAGTCTATCCTAGTTCAAGGATAATAAAAATAGAGTTTTGATAATATTATTACTTGAAATTTATTACTGGAATTATTAGTTAGTAGCTTTCTGGGCATTCAAGTTATTGGCTTCAAAAAAAAAAAATGATTTTCAATAATTATAGATATTTAATAAGAAATTTGGATTTACAAGATATGTTTTATCAAATATTAATTATAGTGATACTTGGTTATTATTTTGATTTAAGAAAATAGTATTTGTTATCAAATATGATTTAGAATTATTACAATAATCGATTAATTAATTTTTCATTTTGCACGATAGAAATTATTCCGATGATATTAAGTATTAATTTGAAATATTATCAAATACCATATTTAGACTTGATTAGATTAATTTGTAAGTATTATTCTAAAAGTTTAGGGAAAAAGGAATTTCTTAAAAATTAATTAGTTAGGGACCTTAAGGAAATCTTGTTTCAAATTCAAACTCAGCCTTAACCGACCACTTGAAATTCAATTCGAACTCTATTTGATCTCTCCTAATCTCTAGAGAGACTCAGGCATATCCAAAGCTTGGATATATATAGAAGGGATGCAATCAATCCCTAATGATATAACCACAATGACCACCGCCCTCCATCAGAACCCCGCCACACAAGGGCGCCATCACCCGCCTCCTCCGACCAAATCACAGACCAGCCACCTAATCCCTCCACCGCGACGTGCTTGGCCAACGCCGACGACCCCGCTCGCTCCAGCGCCTGCACCCAACCCAAGCGCTTCCCCGCCATCCCCGTAGTGTGTGCTTCTCGCAGCCCGCTGTCCATTGACCGGCGACAACCGTATCCATTATAGTCGACCCATAGCCAAACCCCTTCTCGCAGAGGTGCACATCTCAGTCGACAGACTCACACCCGCCGGGGAAGCCAGATCACCATGACCGCTGGAAACGTGACCCCCAAGTCACACGCGAGCTCTCACCACCACGAACCAGCCTAACCCCGTCTCCTCGCGCCTCTCGACCGACGCCCGGACCATCCCCGAGCCCTCCACCGGTTCCCGTGGACCGCGTGCAAACCGCGCTCCTGGAGGCTTGCCGAGGATGGACGTTCCTGTATTTTCAGTCGAAGTTCCTCGTCGTTGACGGCACGCAAGACTTCATCCCACTCGATACCATCGGGACTCTCCACTGCTGAGCACGAGCCAGACCGAGAAACCCTTGCCAAGCTGCCGGTCACCATCTTCTCCGACGCATGCTGATCTGCCTGTGCGCCCCGCTACGGTCGAGCTTACGTCGCTGCCGCGTGAGCGAGCCTCCATGGAGCCTCTCCCTCACTCTTTGTGAGTTCTTCCCTTCTCCCTCTTTTGTCTCGACACTCTCTCTCTCTTTTGATTTCCTATTTACACTGTTCGTTCTCTCCTCTCAATGGAAAATAGAGAACGGGATGTGTAAAGTAGTGATTTCGACTTTTGGGGTTTTAGTAAAGGAAAACTGTAAACACAGCCTTTAATTTGTTTTTATTCTTCAACTCTTTTCTTTTGTTTTGGTCGCCAAACAATAGTGGGCCGGGCCAGACCCGATAAAACATGGGCTGGATAAGGGAGGGGGAAATTGATCGTAGTTTTATAAGGAAATATAGATTATACTATTTGCAGTATTTTACATGTATATGTATAGGAGAATACAACAACTTTTATACTATTATTAGTTTTATTTTGCTGTTAACTATTATTATTATTGTTATTAGTTATTTTGGGTAATATTTAATATATGGTTCTGTAAGCTTGGAAGGTTGGGCTCAATTATTATTTGTATTGAGCTTAAGTATATAGGCTTTGAGAACCTTTTAATTTATATACTTAGTTTTTGGGCTTATCTAATGTAAATAAATATAAGGGTCTTTTAATATTATTTGGGATTAATGTTTTGGTGTAAGTATTTATTGGGCTATTTATTTTTCCTATCTACAGGTAGTATTATTATCATTATTATTTTAAGTAATCCTATTATTATTATTCCTAATACTATGGGTTATTTATTAGTTATTATATTACTATTAATTTACTAGCTTAGTATTGTTATTTATTATTATCATATATATATTAAAACGTCTCTAAATTATATCATAAGTAGTTTACTAAATAAATATATAGTCTATTAAGGGTTATGACTAATTTATAAATAGTTTATTAATAAATAGTTTCCTTAAGGGTATTGGGAGTAGAGGAGTAACCTTCTTCTAGATTAATCATTGATTGCAACTAATCGTATGTCTATATTTTCTGCGAATTCGAACTTTTCATGTATACCCTAGCTAACTGGACTAGACTGGGTTCAACAGGATTATTGGTTTCACCAGCTAATGACCTCAAGCAAGTGCACTTTCTGATTGCTTTCCGATTCATAGTAGTCTTTTCATTTCATGTCTATACATATATTTTGCTGCTTGTTGACACGCTCGTCACACGGAGTTGTCGGGAGAGGAAATATCTTAGTATACATGTGGACTACCCAGAACTATCCCATTGTCTTTTCGTGAATGCTAGCCGCTGCGCACGACACGTGCAGTGTGCCTTATTTACCCCTAGCCGTCCACATGTCGAAACGGATATTTCACACCACCTAGATAGATGTCTTTTATTAGTTTTTTTTGTTTATTTATCTACCGTGTGCCATGTCATCAGTTTTCTTTCCAGTTTTTATCTCTCATATGTTATTTTCATGCCTTGTTAATTCTATTGTGTTTTCGCATTGTCGTCGGTTTGTGTACTTGTTCCAATCCTGACTGGATAACCAACATTTTTCAGATTTAGCCGCGATCATTCTTCGCACTGGGAGAACTTGGGTATGCTGAGGCCGACCTAGAAATAGAAAACAGTTGTACTCAATTTCATTAATTGTAAACTTTGTATTTGCTTTAAATATAATTCTTGTAAATGTTGTAATAAATTTAGAATTATGAATGAGCATCAAATGTCATTTCTTGAGCATTTATTCTTGCGGGCTTGACAGCGTTCTACCGCCGACTCTGCGACGTAGGCTGGCTTGGACACGTCTCGTATCCGAAAAGTGGGTGCGGGTCGTGACAGTTACTACCAGCTAGCACTGCACTTCAGCAAGTTAGCTTTCGAGCAGATACTACCCACTAGAGCTGCATTTCAACGGTGGGGCATCCACACAGGCATTGTATCTTGTGCGTCAGCAAAAATCTTAGCATATCTTACAGTTGTTACTTTGTTAAAAGCTACAACCATGTGCATCAGTTGAACAAAGCTTCAGCGCATCTACATACACTCATCCAAAGAACGAGTGTCCACGTGCACCTGCAAGAAAAGCTTTAGCACATCTACGAAATGATGCTCCGAGGAGTGATCGCTCATGTACATCAGCAGAGCAGGGGATCAAAGTTTATTACCTAGGACAGGCGGCCGCACGTTGCTATGAACTACCACACCAATGTCCGGTAAGTCATCAAGATCACCGACCTTGGAAGTAGGCCGCTTTCCTTTAGCCTTCTTGGAGCTCGCCGTGGGAGCTTTTGGGATTCTTGATTTCTTGGGAGCCCTGGCAGAAAAAGTTAGGATTGGAAAAAAGAAGAAGACTTTGACAAAAAGCTTCTGTGGGAAGGTAGGTAAAAGCAATAAATTTTTTCTCTGTCCCCAACGACCCCTACTCATAGGGTGTAGCCACGTCAGCGAAAGAAGATGAAACTCTTCGAACAACATGGGAACAAAAAGTTGGGATCATGATGACCATTTCTTAGAAACGAGGAATTAGGATCAACTTTAATGAAGAGACGGCTCAAGTCATTTAATGCTGAAGCCTAAACGTGATGACAGCCTATCAGCAGGCACGTCGCGTATTCGCTTGAAAATGACACATGCCATGCTTCTGTTCAAAGTATTTCGAGCTTGATTCAAGTTTGAAATACTTTGATGGGGGTCTTATAGAAGCATAAAAATGCACAGACATATCAAAAGCACAAGTAGTGTCTTCACTACACAAAGCTTCATAGAAGCGTAGGTACCCAAAAGCACAGACAGGAGATCAGAAACCACAATTCATAAAGGGTTCTTTATTAAATCATGCCTAAAGAAATCTATTACAGATTCATCATGATTACAAGAGACGAGCTTCTTTTAAATCATGCCTACAAGGATCTATTACAGATTCATCATAAAAAGAATTAAGGCATCTAAAGATCTACAAGAGGGTTAATCTTTACAGGCGCCACAAAAGAGGTTAATCTTCACAGACGTGCAGTCCCCCAGACGTGTAGTGCTGTCAGAGTGAGCCACTTCTTGAAGAAGCTATTGGCCCGAGCAAGAACTCAGTCCATAACACAGGCTGTGCCACCGCCATTGAGCATAGCAGAGCATAACCAATGGCTCTTCGAATTGGCAACCAATCCAAATTTGAAAGCTTGGATCTCGAAGACCGCCAAGACATTGTTTAGGTTCGAACTCCTCACGTTGAACGCTCAAGTGTATCTCGAAACTCAGCAGCAGTTCTTCTACAAAGACACAACTTCTTTGAATGAAGGGATCCACAACCATCAGCCATCTTGTGCTAGGCCAATGGTCGTTCGAAGCTAAGTCAGGATCGAGCATAGCATTTGAATGCTAAGAGAGGAAGATGACTCTTCAGAAAAGCTTTTCTTTATATAGAGTGAGTGTGGTCCAACCAACATGCCACGTGGGCTGTCGGTCAAAGAAGTCCAAATTAATAGGATGAACCTAGAACTCAGCATAATGAACCTCGTTTAGTAAGTTATTTTTACTGAGTCCTAGGCCACAGACTTCTTGAATTCTTCAGATAACTGCGACAATTATGTTTGCTATTAAATATCAAGAACAAAAATTACAGAGGAATTGAACTTGATTGCAAACTCGTTTGTACAAAAGAAAGCCTAGAAAGAAACCCTAGGAAACAATTTAAGTACAAATGTTTAGTTTTTGATTCTGGGAGATGATGATGGAGGCTCGAGAAATTGTAGCACCTCTGTCTTACTTCTTGGACTATCAGACACAGTCTTTGCTATCAAAAAAATTTGCCAGCCTTTGATTACCAACCTTTTACAGGGGTGTAGCACCCTGCTATTTATAGTAATTCCTGCAATAGCAGATTTTAGGCCGCATAAAGGGCCACGTGGCCACGTATCTATAACAGCACACAAAGACTCGATCTTGGGCTTCTAGCTGGTGGAGGGTTGTTAAGATTTTGTTGTAGCACATCTGGGTAGTTGAGACTTGGTCAAATTGCCATGTGTCCCTTCCACAAAGTAGAGTCTGACTTATTTTAGCTGCATAGTGGCTTTAGGGGCGTTGCTTCTGCGGCTCAGCTCTGTTTGGTCGCATGAGATATTTGAGAACCTTGCTTCTGCGGATGGGCTCACTTGGCCACATGGGATCTATGGGAACCTTCACTCTGCGGCTCGAGTCCCTTTAGCCGCATGGGGCTTTCGAGAGCCTCACTTCTGTGGCTTGAGTTGTCTTAGCCGTATGAGGTCTCCAGGGGCACTGCTTCTGTGGCTTAGTTTCGCTTGGCCGCATGGAGTCTTCATGAGCACTACTTCTGCGGCTTAGTTTGCTTGGCCGCATGGAGTCTTCGTGAGCACTGCTTCTGCGGCTTAGTTTTTCTTGGCCGCATGGAATCTTCATAAGCACTACTTCTGCGGCTTAGTTTTACTGGGCCGCATGGAATGATGATCCGTATAAACTCTATGTTTTTCATGCTTCTACAAGACCCCCTTCAAAGTTTTCAAATTACAAATTTAGAATACTTTGAATAAGAAGCATGGAGAAGAAATGTCAGGCCGCAGAGAAGCTTCAAGCCGCAGGGAAGCTCCGAGCCGCAGGAAGATTTTATCTAGGCTGTCCAGCTGTTACTGCTTTATTTAATGCTCGGATTTACTTTTTTAGATTTGGGGGCTGCCTTTTCAGTTACTGTGACAATTATAACGGATAGAATCCCAAAGGTCACCATTATTTTTTAGTGGGCACGATAACCAAAGCGGCGTCTATCCGTTTCCACTTCTTGGTAGCTTATAAATATATGGGTCATACAACAGCAACGAGAGGACTCCTATTGATTTCTTTCATCCTCTTCTCTTCTATCATTATTTTCGCTCCCGATCAGCCATGGCCTCCAAAGCTTCTAAAGCCACTGGCACCGCCGACAAAGGAAAGGGGGCCGCTTCTGACAAGTCACCTTCCTTCCACCCAGACGTCCATCCTCCGATCAAGGGTAAGGAGGGAGAATGATCGCCCGAATTTAAACAGCCATGTCGCATGTTTTATGCATGGGTCTGACCACCCTTTGCCACTGTGCCATGGTTTTAATGCCTTCAGTGCACAGTTGGCCTTCATGAGGCATGTGCCGTATGTGCTCTGTGTGACTGGTCCGTATGGACCGAGCCGCATAAGTATCATTCTATATCTGGGTCGTATAGATTCCACACGATCGAGCCGCATGAGCTCTCCCTTGATCTGGGCCGCGTGTGTTCTATCGTGGCTGGGTCGCATAGACTTCTGTGTATTGTTTAAAAGCCCATTTATTTCTGTTTTCTTCTGACTGCTAACCACTTCCCTTTTTTATGTTCCTTAGAGATCTCGTTAGTAAATTCTTCCAGGACCGGTATCGATGATTTTGGATATGGTAAAGATGCAACACTTGACACACATCAGAGAGCGCAGAATTCTTCTTGCTTTGGAAGGGTTTTCCTCAGATGGTAGGAAGAACCTTTATACATCAGAGAGTCAGACGGTGGTTGGGCGTCATCGTGAAAGTTCTATTTTTACGGCTCTCCAAGTAGGCAAAAGCAACACTAGGGATGTTGTTTTGAAGGTATGGTCTTCTGGAGGAACGGGCCTAGGATATCCACGATACGGAGGAGAGAAAGTCAGCATCTGTAGATGCTTTTAGCATGCTATATTTGCCTTCCTCCGTGCAGCTTCTCGAAAATTCAACAGCCTCGTTTGCTTCTCAGCAGTAAAACATGACTTGTTTCGAGGGCTACGAAACTGCTTTTTGATGAAGGCGTAGTGCTGCCAAACTGACCAAACTATGTGTTGCTAGATTTTTTTTCTTTTCTTTTTATTGCTGATGTAGTCCTATGAATGTAACTGATTTTGAATAAACAAAATACATTCACTCCATTCTTTATTTGTGGTATCTGTGGTGCTTGTACTAGAGGGCCTAATACAGCATTTGTGTTTGATAAAGGACATCCTACTGGGGGACTTTTGTGGACCTATTGCCCTTTTGTGCATCTGGAGATGCGAACAATAGATTTGAATGATATTTTGTGGACCTATTACTCTTTTTGTGTATCGATGGTACGAGTAATATATTAGAATAACTTCTGTGGACCAATTACCCTTTTGTGTACTGGTGGTGCGGGTAATAGATTTGAAACGAAACCTAACAGAGGTAATATGGACGTGATAGGTTTTGTGGTCTTAACACCATGTCTTTTATCCCGGGTTGGGTACAGGTGTTAAGTCAAGAGACCATCGGTATCAGAGGTAATATAGACGTGACACACGATAATCGAAAATAATCTTTGGTAGACCTATTACTCTTCTGCGCACTGGTGGTGTGAGTAATAAATTTTGAGACAAAACCCAACAGAGGTAATATGGACGTGATAGGTTTTGTGGTCTTAACACCATGTCCTTTATCCCGGGTTGGGTACAGGTGTTAAGTCAAGATACTATCGATATCAGAGGTAATATGGACGTGATACACGATAATCAGGAATAATCTTTGGTAGACCTATTACTCTTCTGTGCACTGGTGGTACGAGTATAGATTTTGAAACAAAACTCAACAGAGGTAATATGTACGTGATAGGTTTTGTGGTCTTAACACCATATCTTTTATCCCGGGTTGGGTACAGGTGTTAAGTCAAGAGACTATCGGTATCAGAGGTAATATGGACGTGATACACGATAATCAGGACCATGAAGTTTTCTCAGAGATGGCGATAAGCTTGGCAGACTTCTGTGTGATAAAGCATTAGAGTGTAAGTTCAGAGGTATCAGCATACATGACTCGCTACTCAGAGAGATGCGATGTGAATCCACTCGGAGCAAATAGAGTGTGAGTTCAGAGGTACTTGGTGTACATAACTCGATAGCCTGGAAGATTTGGTGGTTTGAGAAAGTACCAGCATGTCCTTAGATATAGTATTTCTTCAGGAATTTGTCGTTTATGGGCATCAAGAGCAAGTCTCTGTTCTACTTCACAAGTCGGTATGCGCCATTGGAGAATACGGTCTTGATGATGTATGGACCCTCCCACTTGGCTGAAATTTGCCGACGGTTTTGTGAGTCATGACCATCGGTCTGTGAACGGCCAAGACGAGATCGCCTATTTGGAATGTCCTCTGCTTGACTTTCTTATTGAAGGTCCGAGAGATGCGTGCTTGATAGAGCTCGATGCTTTGTTGAGCTTGCAAACGCTTCTCGTGTAAAGCTTTCAATTCTTGTAGCCGTCGACGATAGTTATCGTCCGACGTCAACCGGGAAGTAAGGGCCACACGAAGTGAGGGGATCTGAGTCTCCAATGGAAGAACTGCCTCGCTCTCGTACACCAGAGAGAAAGGTGTATTTCCTGTAGCCGTTCGACTCGTAGTGCGGTACGTCCATAAGCATCCGCCCAACTTTTCATTCTAGTCGCGCTTGTTTGAAGACACGAATTTCTTGAGAAGCTTGATTATGTTCTTGTTAAAGGCTACGGCAAGACCATTAGCTGATGGGTTGTATGCCGTTGAAGCCATATTCTGAATCCGATTCTTGTCACAGAACCGATAGAAGGCATGGCTTGTGAACTGCGAACCATTGTCATGAATGATCCTCCGTGGCAATCCAAAACGGTAAATGATATGATGTTTTATGAAACTGATCATGTTTGATGTCTTTACCTCTGCCAGCGGAACAGCTTTCGCCCGCTTGGAGAAGTAGTCGGTGATTGCAAGTATAAACCGGTGCCCTTTGGACGACGGCAGGATGATTGGGCCAACGATGTCCATTACCCATGCTTCAAATAGTGAAAAGGCCACTGCTGGGTACAAGAATTCAAATGGCAGAATTATAAAATCTGCGTGGATCTGACAAGTCTTACACTTCTTTTCATAATCGACTGTGTTTGCTACCATCGTAGGACAGTAATAACCCATCCGACGGAGACGGTCCTGCGACTTTGGGCCAGGTTGGTGAGCCCCGCAAATGCTATCGTGAGCCTCGAGTAAGGCTTCTTTGGCTTCTGCATTTGACAGACATCTTAACAGTAGCCCATCGTAAGATCGTCGATATAATATTTTTGTTTCTGTGTCATAAAAGAATCTGAGAGAACGCCTTCTTATTGAAGTTGCTTCTTTCACATTCTTAGACAGGATTCGTAGACTGCAAAGTCGATGAACGGGAGTCTCCAGTCTTGCACGTCATTGGTTATCTGGGCGGAGTAACTTGTATCCAGTTGAACTTTGTTTTTGGGACAGACCAGCTCATGGCCTATCACGTCGACTAGATGACGAGCATAATTTGGAACCGCCAAAGAAGCGGCGAGGCCTGCTAGGACATCGGCTTCAATATTCTGGAGTCTAGGAACATGCTCTATAAAGAATCCCTCCAAGGTTGCAATGATGGCAATTGCTGTCTGATGATAGGGAATCAGGTCCGCATTACGAACCTCGTATGAGCCTCGAATTTGATAAACAATCAACTGCGAGTCGCCATATGCTTCTAGGTATTCGATTCCTACTTCTTTTACGAGTCGGAGCCCGATGACCAAAGCGTTATATTCGGCTACATTGTTTAAATAGGGTTTTGTGAGAGAATATGCCTAGTTGACCACCAATCCGGAGGAAGAAATTAATATTATCCCGACTCCAGCGACAATATCACCTTGGGGCCCCGTTCTTGAAGCACCGTCGAAGAACATTCGCCAAACATCATCATGTGAAGTCATGTTTGAGTTAACGACTTCGTCTGGGATTTTTTTTATAGATTCTGGCTATTTCTGAGCATGGATGGGCTGCTAGAAAGTCAGCCAAGGCTTGACCTTTGACAGCCTTCTGTGGAACGAAAACTATATCGTAGGGGGATAACAGTATCACCCATGTGGCTAGGTGAAAACTGAGTACGCCTGGCTTGGTCATGAGAATTCTGAGGGGATTAACTCATAAGACAACATGGATGATCTGCCCTGACACATAGTATCGTATTTTCTGAATGGCGAACACCAAAGCAAGGCATTCCTTCTCCACGACGGTGTACCTATGCTCTAGCTCCACCATCATTCGGCTGAGATAATAGATGGCTTGTTCGTGTCCCGTATCGTTGTTCTGTGCCAGCAAGACATCGAGAGAGTTTTCCATCGCTCGTACATAGAGCAGGAATGGCTTTCCGGTGACCGGGACAACCAGAACCGACGGATTCGACAGGTATTTTTTAATGTCATCAAAGGCGCATTGACATTCTTCATTCCATATGAAAGAGACGCCTTTCTTCATGAGTTGTGTGAAGGGTTGACATCTAAGAGGTTAGATATGAATCTCCTGATGTAGGCTAGTCTTCCCTGGAGGCCGCGGAGTTCACGGAGGTTCCTCGGTGGACTCATCTCCAGGATTGCTTTTGTCTTATCGGGGTCTATGTAAATGCTCCGGGAAGTAATGACGAAGTCTAAGAACTTCTCGCTGGATACGCCCAGAAAGGACTTGGTGGGATTCATCTTCAGATTGTGCGCTCGCATAAGGTCGAACACTGTCCTCAAATCGTGTAAGTAATCATCCTTGGAACGGCTTTTGACGATGATGTCGTCAATGTAACACTCCACCATCTTACTTAATTGATCTCTGAAGTTGACGCTCATAGCTCGCTGATATGTAGCATCGGCGTTCTTCAGGCCGAAGGGCATGACTGTGTAACAATATACGCTGATTGGTGTTCGGAATGACGTATGCTTCTCATCATCAGGAGATATTTTGAGTTGATTGTATACTGAAAAGCCATCCATAAAGGACATACGTTCGAAGCCACATGTATTATCGATCATTATGTCGATGATGGGAAGAGACAATTTATCCTTAGGACATGCCGCATTCAGATTGCGAAAGTCGATATAGATTCGGATCTTTTCGTTCTTCTTGACGACTGGTACTATATTAGCTATCCAGTCTGGGTGCAACTCCTCGCGGATGAAACCGCTAGTGTGGACACACACAAAAAAGAAGAAGAAAATGTTGTCTTTTCTTTATTGGCACAAGGCACCACAAATCGAGTACGCATGAGAGATCCTGCACTGAGGATCCCCTAGTACAAAAAAGAATACTGGAGAATGGGACGATGGAGATCGAGCGACAGTCGCTCCTTTACTCTGTTGACACTCTGATTACAAAAGTGGGAGAAAACCAAAGAAAATTGCTAACTCTCGGCTCACTGGCAAGAAGTACAGCAATTTGGCTCTTGAAAATGCTCTCCGTTCTGTATTTTGAAGAGGAATGAGGCCCCCCTTTATAGTCGTTCTCGAGCTGGAATGACGTTATGCGCCCACACGAGGAAATACGCTAGTTTTTATGTGGGAGCATAGTCCTGCTTTGGGCTCATAGGATATAGGCGCATACAGGTTACGAGTTCGTGGGTTGGTCGTAGTATTGACGTGGCCGCATGCTTCGGTGCACGACTGCTCGTGGAGACTGACGTGGCCGTGCGCTTCGATGCACGTTTTGATCATGGCTTTGACTGAGTCAGGCTTGGACGCATAGCCATGTCTCAGGCTATGTGCCCTCCTTTCGGGGGAGCTAGTCTTGGGCACATGAAGCTTCACTGACTGGGCGCATGAAGCTTCACTGACTGGGCACATGGAGCTACACTGACTGGACGCATGGAGCTACACTCACTGGGCGCATGAAGCTTCACTGATTGGGCGCATGGAGCTTCACTGACTGGGCACATTGAGCTTCACTGATTGGGCGCATAGAGCTTCACTGACTTGGGCACATGGAGTTTTACTGGCTTGGGTGCATGGTGTTAGGGTTATATACTAAAAGCATCACTTTTGTAGTAACCTTATTTCCTTAAATTTTGAATGAGAATCATATGGGCAAATGTTTGCATATTGTATTTGTTGCAAGTGTTAATGCAAATATTTGATATTCTATATTGTAGATAATATGGTGTGTGGTGTCACACAGAAGATCATATTATTAGTTCCCTATGGAGTATATAAATAGTTCACAATCTAGATGGACTTGGACAATCTATTGGAAAGGTTGTAGTGTAATATGGTATTAGTCTATCTTGACTATAGGTTTACACTAGTACACTTTGTGTGTATTGAACAGGACCACTTGAGGTTGTTCTCTTTGTATTGACTACATAAGTGAACAAACACCTCTATTATTATGGATGCTTGTGCACTTAATCCGGATATAATAACGGACATGTATATGCAGTGTGCATTACTTTGACTCATAAAAGAGTGAGATTCATTATGGATCAACAACCTCTATAAATTGGGTAATAATATTATATGTATGATGGGCTGTTGATAATAAATGGAATCCATGTCCCGATACATTGGGTTAATGATGTCCCCTTAAGGAGCTCATAAGGATTGTCATGTAAATCCTGCAGGTGGATTATATCCGACATGACAAATAAATTTGAGCAGTACTACTTAAGGATAAAAGATGTCGAATCAATATAGTTGTCAGTAACTTAATTTGATCGACGGACATACGATATCTTAACATGGGAAGCCAAACGAGCATATAATAAAAGGAGCCCACAAACATGTCACGACCCGCACCCACCGTGAGGGTACGAGTACGTAACAGCGCCCAGCCTACGCCACAGTGTCGGCGGTAGAACGCTGTTCTAGGTAATGAACTATAACTACATAATATGAATACTCTCCATAAGGAGGCCAACACAGAGGTACAACTCAATCACAATCTAAGGTAGAATGTAGCATGATGGAAATAGATAAGAAATCCTCAACTGAGGTACAGCAGAAAGAAATAACAAAGCCTCAACATCTCTAAAATATACAACTCTGAAAATAAGACAACAGCTAAACATGAAAAGAAAGGACAGTCTAAGCTATCTACACTATACACGGTATCATCCTGAGCAGCTACCTGAACCTCCCCAGGGGTCCAGGTCGCGAGTGTCAACTAGGCAAACTCCAAGTAAGGGTGCAGGGTTCCTCATCATCCTCTGTAAAATTTTCAACAGGTCCATTCAGGACGTGAGCGAGCACAAAACATCTCACGCAGTTCATATCATGTTAGGAAATATAAAGCATGCAATAGAGTAAGGTACATGAAACGCTGAAAGAAGAATGTATATAAAAACAACAGAGATTTGATAATGGGAAATATTTATATATGATAAGTAAGAACTGTAAGCAACATGTGATTTAGAGCACAATATGGTTATATAAACGGGTTAGGTTATACAATAAAATGGGACTCCTTTGTACGTGGGTGTACAATGGACATATACAATTTCTTATACTATAGGATTGATCACATAACGATTTTTACTCTCCCTCCCCAATCAATACACAAGGATCCAATTCAGTTACGTTACCTTATACAATGGCTTGTACAATGGCTTGTACAATGGCTCAATGTGATAATGAGAGTACAATATGCACAATGAGTGTACAATGATAAGGGTATTCAATAAATATAATATGTAAGTGAAACGCACATCATAATATGTATTTAGTGAATACAAGAAGATAACATCTCAGAAGAAGATCCGTATAGTACCAATCCGTGATAACAACGTGTCAGCATCAAGTACAGTAATCTAGAGCAAGAATGTAAATCCAGACAAGTATGAAACGGTCAGAGAATGTACTCGCCTCGTATCTGAATGTCTGAAGTAAATATACTGCCTGAGGAGAGGTGTCTGTCTCCTAATCAGAGCAACACAAGTTACAACATGTCTAAAATAAGAAAATAGACTGCTACAATGCATCTACATGCTGTCTAGGTCAAACTAGGCTAAAGTCAACACTTGGTCAACTCTAGTCAACTATCTAGTCAAAGCTTGGTCAACTGGATCAACATATACTCAATGAAGTCTCACTAGGCCTAACCAGTCTACCCTAGCTAGTACACACCATACAAATCCAAGGCTATACAAGCCAACACAAGTCACATATCAAGATACATCACATTCATGCATATTCAACATTATATATATATATATATATATATATATATATATATATATATATAAGAGAAAAGAACTAACATGTAAAGCTATGTGTGTGTGTGAACATGGAGGTGTACATGAAAAGAGAAATCAACACTAGTTATGAGTTTACACTACACATGGCACAAAGCTAACCCATCTACATTACACATGTATTATACTTAACATGCATGGCTACAAGTATACATCTATATACATTAGAGTAGAGACTATTTAAGTTATAACTAACATGCATCTATACTTTACATAAACCTATATATATTATAGCAATCATTTAGAGAAGGGTTACATGGCATGGTGGTTGATATAGAGTGGGGTGTCCTTGTGCAGAGGGTGAAGTTCATTCTCAGTTTAGTTTCACATTTACATATAAACTAAAATGAGCTATCCCATAAACTGGTGTAACTAACCACATAAAATAAACCATGTTATCTGAAATCTACCATTAAGCCAATATCCCATATGCATACAGCTCATGCATTGTCTAATACTGAAATTAACTAACATTTTGAATTAAGGGGTTGAAGGTTAACATTACATTCATAGACATTCCACTATATTGAAAACTAAAATTGGCTTGGCAATAGGAAAAGGAAGTTATATATGCTTACATGGACAGTTCAGTGTTCGAACAACCTAAAATGAACTAACATTCAATCTAAATATCAGCTATGCATTGGTTCTATGTCTACATATGAAATCTGATATTGCATTTACAATATTTATACATTATGCATTCATATATATCATTACATATATACCTTGCATTTATATCTAGCATTCATTATATACTTTCATGCATGCATTGTATATCATTCTTTCATTCATGCATTTATGCATTGCTTACATATATTACATTAATTGCATTCCTACATGCTTGTATTCAACCATATATATACATTAATATAAATAGAATATATATCATATATATATCATTTCATTCATCTAACATATCATGCATTACATACTCTATATTCATTTAATATCCATACAATATAGGCTCATAGGTTACACAAAATGCATATATCGTATAGTCACTCTTTTACTTAAAACCAATACTGTACCAATTGGACATTCACTAAATTCTAGGATTAAAGTATGTTGTATTACTTCATGTTAGCTTTCTGAAACATTAAACGGATCGTATTTTCGTGTCCGGAAGCTCCCGAAATCGCAAAAATACCGAAACGCGTTCGTCTTTCCTATAGCTGACACTTAAATAATTCTACAGAAAGTTACAGAAAGAATTTGGCTTATTAAAATATATATTTGGAAAGCTAACTTCGATACAGTTCTTTTAAAAAAAATGGAAGATAAATCGGAGTTTTAAGCTAAAAGTTATGACATTTCTAAGTTGCTATTGCTACTAAAAACGTAGATAAAAATTATGACGAATTTGGGTAGTTTGAGACAAAAGAACACAAGTATATAACATAATATATCAAGAACTCACTCTCTACACTAATATATATATATATATGAGACACTATAGAACACATCTCCATTACAAAAATATGAGATTAAACATGTAATAATTCATTCATACATAACAACAACACATAGTGTTTCCAAATTTGGGGTTTTCCCACATGGACACAACCACAATACAAAGGACACTCCTATGACCTCCAAATGGACACGAAATGGACACAAATGGAGATACAACCATGGGGGTCATTCCTATGGGTTCAAAATAGACCTATATGCATGAGGAAATGAAAAGAAGAAGGGATTTATACCTCCCGGTAGATCGAATCGAAGAAAAGCCTTCCCGGAGCGACACCGACACGTAGAGATTCCAAAAGGACACGAACGAGCTCCGAATCCTCCCAAACTTGGGTAGCTTCCTCCTTGGCTAGAATGGAGAAGGAAAGAAGAAGATTTGGTGGTGAAATGGAAGGATTTGGTGGAGAAATTTCTAGGGATTGCTCTCTAGGAATTTGGGGAAGAACAAGAGAGAGAGTGTGGATGAGAATAATGAAATGAACTTGAGCTTATCCTCTCCCAAAGCGGCTGGCCATATGGGGCTATTTGTCCTATTATAGTAAGGTCCAAAATGCCCCCACTAACCTATTCTATTAGTATTAGGAAAGGGCTAATTGGTTGGGGCTAAATTAGTCATTCTAAAGTCTCTAATCACACTAACCTTATCCATAATAATTAGTCTAACCTCTAACTAAAATATTTCTATCATGTGGGCCATGGCTAACTAATATGTGGGTCCACTAAAGTCAACACTACCCTCGGGTCCTCGTTTCAAGTCGGATTGAGCTGAAATTCAAACCCGACTCAAATAACCCCAAAACAATATCATAAATAATAAAATAAATTTCAAAAATATTTCAAAAATACAAAATGACAAAAATACTCATGTTCCTGAAAACTGGGGGGTGACAAATTCCTCGAAATTAAAACCAAACAATAGTAAAATGTCAAAATCATAAGTCATAATTTTAAATAGTTTAAAAATGATTAAAAATCACCAAAAATTATAATATGAAATAATTATCAATAAATAATAATTATAATTACAAAATTTTAAAATTACCCTCATCTGGAAAACTGGGTGTTATAATCCTACACACCTTATAAAAATTTCGTCCTCGAAATTAAGATGATCGCACCCCCTTCTAGGTCAAACATAGTCAAGGGTCAATCACTAGTCAATTTCTCAACATCCAAGTACTTGGTCATCAACTGGTCAACTTCTTAGGGTTTTACCTATGCTAGCTATTAGTTGTTGGCAACTAGAATTTAGCAAAAGAAAAACTCTATAATAGACTAGCTCTTAACTTCCCAATCCTATCAAGTCACCTATAACTAAATACCTACAAGCTAAGCACATGAATACCAAATACCACATATATATATATGCTCAAGAACAACAACCCATCACATATATCCTAAGTATATCATCTATATATATACATGACTGATCAACCAAGGGTTAAGGCAGACTAAACTTATAAGGGTCTGAAACAATGCTTAGAACTAGGCTAAGGATGAATGGTCTGAATCAAGGGGACATGGTATCTAGTGAAGGGTCTGCACACTGCCTATAAAGGTGATCAACACAAAGGAACTCAACACGAAGGGAACTTAACTAAAATGGAAAACTGAACCAAGTATAGGCTAAACAACATGTTTATAACCCTATACAACAATGGCCTATAGATACCAACTAACCTATATCCCATATGCCAACATCATCTGCAATCTATCTATGCAAATAGACCTCTCGGTCTTAGGTGAAACTACAACTATACTCAAAGGCAGGCTCTGGTCATGGGTGCCTCACTGGAAAAGATAAGGGAAAGTAGTAATAATCATCAAGGATGTAAGGCATACTAACATCCTATGTGTAACTGGTTGGTATTATAGATAACAGGAGAATTATCTGCAATGGGTTACTATTCTAACACCAATGCTAACTATCACCTCTAGGATACAGACACTCTATAAGTCATCATACCATTATACTATGAAGGAACTACCTATGAATAAGCTCTACAAAACTAAATATCCCTACTCCTAAGTCATTTATAACAATCAAAAGGGTATGATGTTTAAACCTTCTCAAGATACAATCTGTTAATCATATGCGTCTGTCCAAAATCATGTTGTCCAGAGTCTTCATCATGCTAGTGAGCAAGGCTAATCACAGAGTCCTTGACTAAGGTACGTACCTCTAGGTTCATGGTATTTAAAATTTTCGTACTACCGCATGCGACGGCGAAAACCTTAAATTCCCATACCCGAGAATACATCCAAAATCTGACTACATGTCCTCACTATGCCAACTAACACGACTATCGAGGATTCTAGATCCCATAATTTAGGCGACCTAGCCCATATAATTTTCTCAGAAGAAAAAAAACAAACACAACAAAAGAGTAACATGACAAAAATTAATCAATCAACAAGGAACAGATGGAATCGGATTTCAAGGTAATTATAAAAGACAATTGCGGGAATAGAATTGAGAAGAACGAAACTTGCAGCAAGATCTCCAATGGTCTGTGCATCCTCGACTGTCCTACCGATAGCTCGCCCTGCTAGTTTCCTCCAGCCTGATGCTGATACTACACAAATCTCTGATGCTGATGCTGTATGAATCGCTGCTACTGAGAGAAACCAAAAATGAAGGAAAAAGTCTCTGTACAGACGGAGGTGCACCTCCAATATAGCAGAATCGCCAACCTGAGTCGGCACAACAGAAGCTGCGGTCTCGAGGCCCTGATGAACAGGACGAGACGTGGCCAGCCTCTCGATAGTATCCCCCGAACCGAAACGATAAGATCGTGTCTTCATAACCATCATGAAGACAGATCAAAACAAGAAGCAATTTCTGAGAATGAAGCGAAAATCAAATAAGGACAGTTTATATTCAAGGGAAGTCAATAAGCAGCAAATTTAGATAAGAAGAATCTGATTAAGAGTTTTTCCTAATGTAATTGAGTACCTCCAAAAATAATCATAATCCTGCTGCAGGCTGTAGTGATACTCTAGTTCGAACACCACTACATAAACTCGACCTGCATGGGCCACCACTAAAAACGTGTCACGACCCGTACCCACCGTGAGGGTACGAGTACATAACAGTGCCCAGCCTACCCCGCAGTGTCGGCGGTAGAACGCTGTTCTAGGTCATGAACTATAACTACATAATATGAATACTCTCCATAAGGAGGCCAACACAGAGGTACAACTCAATCACAATCTAAGGTAGAATGTAGCATGATAGAAATAGATAAGAAATCCTCAACTGAGGTACAGCAGAAAGAAATAACAAAGTCTCAATATCTCTAAAATATACAACTCTGAAAATAAGACAACAGCTAAACATAAAAAGAAAGGACAGTCTAAGCTATCTACACTATACAAGGTATCATCCTGAGCAGCTGCCTGAACCTCCCCAGGGGTCCAGGTCGCGAGTGTCAACTAGGCAAACTCCAAGTAAGGGTGCAGGGTTCCTCATCATCCTCTGTAAAATTTTCAACAGGTCCAGTCAGGACGGGTGCGAGCACAAAACATCTCACGCAGTTCATATCATGTTAGAAAATATAAAGCATGCAATAGAGTAAGGTACATGAAATGCTGAAAGAAGAATGTATATGAAAACAACAGAGATTTGATAATGGGAAATATCTATATATGATAAGTAAGAACTGTAAGCAACATGTGATTTAGAGTACAATATGGTTATGTAAACGGGTTAGGTTATACAATAAAATGGGACTCCTTTGTACGTGGGTGTACAATAGACATATACAATTTCTTATACAATAGGATTGATCACATAACCATTTTTACTCTCCCTCCCCAATCAATACACAAGGATCCAATTCAGTTACGTTACCTTATACAATGGCTTGTACAATGGCTTGTACAATGGCTTGTATAATGGCTTGTACAATAGCTTGTACAATAGATCAATGTGATAATGAGAGTACAATATGCACAATGAGTGTACAATGATAAGGGTATTCAATAAATACAATATGTAAGTAAAACGCACATCACAATATGTATTTAGTGAATACAAGGAGATGACATCTTAGAAGAAGATCCGTATAGTACCAATCCGTGATAACAACGTGTCAGCATCAAGTATAGTAATCTAGAGCAAAAATATAAATCCAGACAAGTATAAAACGGTCAGAGAATGTACTCGCCTCGTATCTGAATATCTGAAGTAAATATACTGCCTGAAGAGAGGTGTCTGTCTCCTAATCAGAGCAACACAAGTTACAACATGTCTAAAATAAGGAAATAGACTGCTACAATGCATCTACATGCTGTCTAGGTCAAACTAGGCTAAAGTCAACACTTGGTCAACTCTAGTCAACTATCTAGTCAAAGCTAGGTCAACTGGGTCAACATAGACTCAATGAAGTCTCACTAGGCCTAACCAGTCTACCCTAGCTAGTACACACCATACAAATCCAAGACTATACAAGCCAACACAAGTCACATATCAAGATACATCACATTCATGCATATTCAACATTATATATATATATATATATATATATATATATATATATATATATATAAGAGAAAAGAACTAACATGTAAAGCTATGTGTGTGTGTGTGAACATGGAGGTGTACAAGAAAAGAGAAATCAACACTAGTTATGAGTTTACACTACACATGGCACAAAGCTAACCCATCTACATTACACATGTATTATACTTAACATGCATGGCTACAAGTATACATCTATATACATTAGAGTAGAGACTATTTAAGTTATAACTAACATGCATCTATACTTTACATAAACCTATATATATTATGGCAATCATTTAGAGAAGGGTTACATGGCATGGTGGTTGATATAGAGTGGGGTGTCCTTGTGCAGAGGGTGAAGTTCATTCTCAGTTTAGTTCCACATTTACATAAAACTAAAATGAGCTATCCCATAAACTGGTGTAACTAACCACATAAAATAAACCATGTTATCTGAAATCTGCCATTAAGCCAATATCCCATATGCATACAGCTCATGCATTGTCTAATACTGAAATTAACTAACATTTCGAATTAAGGGGTTGAAGGTTAACATTACATTCATAGACATTCCACTATATTGAAAACTAAAATTGGCTTGGCAATAGAAAAAGGAAGGTATATATGCTTACATGGACAGTTCAGTGTTCGAACGACCTAAAATGAACTAACATTCAATCTAAATATCAGCTATACATTGGTTCTATGTCTACATATAAAATCTGATATTGCATTTACAATATTTATACATTATGCATTCATATCTATCATTACATATATACCTTGCATTTATATCTAGTATTCATTATATACTTTTA
Organism: Iris pallida; assembly: GCA_029216955.1. NCBI lineage: Eukaryota > Viridiplantae > Streptophyta > Magnoliopsida > Asparagales > Iridaceae > Iris > Iris pallida. Next base: position 15,158,500 of record JANAVB010020400.1, on the reverse strand, counting down.
TGCATGTATTGTATATCATCTTTCATTCATGCATTTATGCATTGCTTACATATATTACATTAATTGCATTCCTACATGCTTGCATTCAACCATATATATACATTAATATAAATAGGATATATATTATATATATATCATTTCATTCATCTAACATATCATGCATTACATACTCTATATTCATTTAATATCCATACAACATAGGCTCATAGGTTACACAAAATGCATATATCGTATAGTCACTCTTTTACTTAAAACCAATACTGTACCAATTGGACATTCACTAAATTCTAGGATTAAAGTATGTTGTATTACTTCATGTTAGCTTTCCGAAACTTTAAATGGATCGTATTTTCGTGTCCGGAAGCTCCCGGAATCGCGAAAATACCGAAACGTGTTCGTCTTTCGTATAGCTAAAACTCAAATAATTCTACAGAAAGTTACATAAAGAATTTGGCTTATTAAAATATATATTTGGAAATCTAACTTCGATACGGTTCTTTTAAAAAAAACGGGAGATAAATCAGAGTTTTAAGCTAAAAGTTATGACATTTCTAAGTTGCTATTGCTACTAAAAATATGGATAAAAATTATGACGAATTTGGGTAGTTTGAGACAAAAGAACACAAGTATACAACATAATATATCAAGAACTCACTCTCTACACTAATATATATATATGAGACACTATAGAACACATCTCCAATACAAAAATATGAGATTAAACATGTAATAATTCATTCATACATAACAACAACACATAGTGTGTCCAAATTTGGAGTTTTCCCACATAGACACAACCACAACACAAAGGATACTCCTATGACCTCCAAATGGACACGAAATGGACACAAATGGAGATACAACCATGGGGGTCATTCCTATGGGTTCAAAATAGACCTATATGCATGAGGAAATGAAAAGAAGAAGGGATTTATACCTCCCGGTAGATCGAATCGAAGAAAAGCCTTCCCGGAGTGACACCGACACGTAGAGATTCCAAAAGGACACGAACGAGCTCCGAATCCTCCCAAACTTGGGTAGCTTCCTCCTTGGCTAGAATGGAGAAGGAAAGAAGAAGATTTGGTGGCGAAATGGAAGGATTTGGTGGAGAAATTGCTAGGGATTGCTCTCTAGGAATTTGGGGAAGAACAAGAGAGAGAGTGTGGATGAGAATAATGAAATGAACTTGAGCCTATCCTCTCCCAAAGTGGCTGGCCATATGGGGCTATTTGTCCTATTATGGTAAGGTCCAAAATGCCTCCACTAACCTATTCTATTAGTATTAGAAAATGGCTAATTGGTTGGGGCTAAATTAGTCATTATAAAGTCTCTAATCACACTAACCTTATCCATAATAATTAGTCTAACCTCTAACTAAAATATTTCTATCATGTGGGCCGTGGCTAACTAATATGTGGGTCCACTAAAGTCAACACTACCCCCGGATCCCCGTTTCAAGTCGGATTGAGCTGAAATTCGAACCCGACACAAATAACCCCAAAACAATATCATAAATAATAAAATAAATTTCAAAAATATTTCAAAAATATAAAATGACAAAAATACTCCTGTTCCTGAAAACTGGGGGGTGACAAATTCCTCGAAATTAAAACCAAACAATAGTAAAATGTTAAAATCACAAGTCATAATTTTAAATAGTTTAAAAATGATTAAAAATCACCAAAAATCATAATATGAAATAATTATCAATAAATAATAATTATAATTACAAAATTTCAAAATTACCCTCATTTGGAAAACTGGGTATTACAAAACATAATTTGGGATTAGGGAGGTAGTACAATAATAGCTCATTAGTGGACCGAGCCATTGTTAATGGGCCTGGATTGTGTGTTCGGGCTGAACACGTGATATCCAAATCCGTTAGGAGACCTAATCCTAATTTCTTCTCATGGTCCCTGCCGTAGCCTATATATATCCTCTATTCTCTTGTCGCCAGATTACTGATCAAAAATCTGAAACTTTCTCTAAATTCGTGATTCACATAAGGAGAGAAAGAGAGGGCTGCCAAGGAGTAGAAAAGGTTGGAAGATCGTCGCCCATACGACTTCCAACTCGAGGAAGGAATACGTGCAGAAGATCTTGGGGTCGTCCGCTCGAGATTGCAAGGAATTACTTGTCTTCTTTCCGTCGCAGGTATAATTCGTGAACCCTAGTTTCCGCCTATGAAAGGTTAGAACACGTATTAGATCTGTTTAACTTTCTATCGATCAATACGCACACCAAAGGAAGGGTCCTGGGAATCTCCAGTTCCATCAATTGGTATCAGAGCCACTTTGGATCTACGTATTGATTGATACGTCCATATTGTCCAATAAAACCTGCGCTGTATAATAGTCGGTAGATGTAGATCTGTTCTAACTCGGTTTTGCAGGCATCTTAGATCCAATTATTATGGTCCAATGCATGTTTTTCATTGTGTTGTTTAAACCACGGACATGTCGTGGATATTGTTGTTGCTGTGGATGTAATTAAAATCACGAGGGTTGATCGTGCTTATTATTTTAATTTTTCAATCTAGATTATGTGTGAACTCCTTCGGGAGGCATAGGATTGATGTAATTTTAATTTTTTTGATCAATCGTGATGGCGGTGGTGGCTGTTTCTGACGTCGGACGAGATGCTGGTTTTAAGCAGTCCAGAGGCAGACAGATAATTTTTGATAAAAGAATCGACAGCCAAAATATATAAAAAAAACCATAATAGTTGAGGACTGAGCAGCAAAGATGACCATAATAGTTGGATATTTTCTCTTCTTTTTGTCATTTTGCTTTTTCTGATTATGCATGTTTATTATTGTGTGGTTGTTTTTTTTTTGAAAAACTAAGCCTACATTAATAATCGACAACATGGACATAATATCAACTAGTACAAAAACCCTCATTGTTAAATAACTAAGTGGGAGAGGATATTTATTTAGTATAAATCCTATGGTCTCCATTACTGGTTTGTAGGTGATGTAATTATACTTGCGTGTTGGCTTTAGTGCTTTCCTCCATATCGGATGAGTATAATTATGGATCACCAGTACAAACTTCCTTAGGGATAATTGTAGAAATTTACCTAGTATGTGTTCACTTCTCCATCTGAAGGAACTCATTACAAGGTAATGGACTTAGTATTAAGTAATGGTATACACTTAGATACAAATAATGGTATCCTTTCCATCGGAGTCACTGCTATTATTTGTATGACCAGAGCATGACCAGCATATTAATTTTATTTGTCATAAAGTTATGTTGACATGATAGTAAAATTAATAAGAAAAACCTACTTGAACAAAGTTGAATTTGTATACGTCCACACTATCGTGGCATGCTAAATTCTTGGTGTTCAAGGTGTTGGTGAATTTCTTATTATTGTTTTGAGGGAATCAATATTTAGTTAATTCAAAAAGTTTTTTTTCCCTACATAATTTTATTTATGTGATTCTCAGAATTTCAAAAAAATGGGTTCTTTCAGTCCACTTATGGTGATTCTTAAAGAAAACAAACTTACTGGACCTAATTATATTGACTGAAAATGTAATTTGGACATTGTTCTAACTATTGAGGAGTACAAATATGTACTTTTTGAGGAATGCCCACCTAAGCCTGATGCTAACTCTGATGAAGAGATCAAAGAGGCTTATAAGAAGTAGAAAAAGGCAGATGAGATAGCGCGGTGTTACATTCTGGCATCTATGTCAAATGTACTGCAACATCAGCATCAGGCCATGGCCACTACTTATGACATGATGTATAACCTCAAGGAACTCTTCGGACATCAGAGTAGAGCAGCTAGGCAGTTTGCTATAAAATGTTTGATGAATACAAAAATGGCCTGTAAGGGATCATGTTCTCAAGATGATGGGTCATCTGAATAAGATGGAGATCCTTGGAGCTGAAATCGATGAGGAATCCCAGGTCGATATAATTCTCGAAACTCTGCCTAAAAGTTTTGACAATTTCTGCCTTAATTATAACATGAACAAAAGGTTGTATAGTTTGGCAGAACTTGCAAAAGAGCTACAGGATGCTGAATCTCTCTTTAGGCAGAGTGGTCATATTTTTGTTTCTGAAAAGGCTTCTACTTCTAAGCCAAAAGGCGGTAAGAAGAAGAATAACATTCAGAAACAGACAAACTCAGCAAAGAAGGGCATGGGACCTCAAGGCGCGGTGAAAAAGTCGAAAGGTAAATGTTTCAAGTGCAAATGGTCAGGATATTAGAAGACTGATTGTCCACTTCTCAAACAAGGTAACAAAGAAGGTATATCTCATTTACTAGTAGTTGAAACATATTTAGCGGTGTTATCTACCGGCACCTGGTGTGTAGATACAGGAGCCACTAATCATGTCTGCAATACATTGCGGGGGTTCCAGGAAACCAGACAGCTCAGTGATGGAGAGATATGCTTGTTCATGGGTGATGCTACAAAAGTATCGGTCGTTGAATTAGGAGATGTTACTTTATCTTTTGGTAGAAATAAGTCTTTGACACTGAGAGATTGTCTTTATGCACCTTTACTAAGAAGTAATTTAGTTTCTATTTCTATGTTAGTTAAGGATGGATATTCAGTTTATTTTAATGACAATATTGTTATTAGAAAGAATAAACATTTTATCTGTTCTGGTGCATTGGTTGATAATTTGTATGTCATTAATCATATTTCGCCCACAATGCAACTTATGGAAATGAATAATATGTCATCTAACTTAAATAAGAGAAAAGAACCTTCTTGTATGAACCAAACATATCTTTGGCACTTGCGATTGGGGCATATTAACCTAAGAAGGATTCAAAGACTGGTTAAAGATGGACCATTGAGTTTATTGGAAGTGGAGGCACTACCAGTCTGTGAATCCTGCTTGGAAGGTAAAATGACCAAAAGGCCTTTTACGGCAAAGGGGTATAGGGCAAAGATGTGTTGGAATTGGTTCATTCTGATTTGTGTGGACCCATGACTATCCAAGCTATAGGTGGCTTTGAATATTTTGTCACATTTATTGACGATTATTCAAGGTATGGATACATTTATTTGATGCGCCGTAAATCTGAGTGCTTTGAGAAATTCAAAGAGTACAAGGCTGAAACGGAGAAACGTCATAGAAAATGTATCAAGTTATTACGATCAGATCGTGGTGGCGAGTACCTCTTTGGAGAGTTTAAGGATTATTTATCAGAGGCTGGGATTGCATCCTAATTGACTGCACCTGGAATGCCCCAACAGAATGGTGTAGCCGAAAGAAGGAATAGAACTCTTATGGAGATGGTTAGATCAATGATGAGTTATTTGGATTTGCCAGATTCGTTTTTGGGATATACCTTAGAGACTGCAGCTTATATTTTGAACTTGGTTCCTTCTAAGTCAGTACCCCTTACTCCCACAGAGCTGTGGATTGGGCGTAAGCCTAGTCTGAAACATGTTCGCATTTGGGGTAGTCCAGCACATGTGCTGAATGGAGAAGCAGATAAGTTGGAATCTCGTATAGAAGTACGCTTGTTTGTAGGCTATCCAAGAGGAACGAAAGAAGGTTTATTTTATAGTCCTAAGGATCAGAAGGTCATTGTTAGCACCAATGCCCGATTCTTAGAGGAAGACGATGTGATGAACCATAAACCCACAAGTAGAGTTGTTCTAGAAGAACTGAGACGTGAGACACCAAGTACTTCAGTACCAACAGTACAAGAGGATGAACCACAAATAACTTCACAACGTGTCACAAATGTTACACCACAACCGATAGTGCCTCGTCGTAGTGGGAGGGTTGTGATACAACCTGATAGATATATGTTCTTGGAAGAGTCGTCAGACTTCGTCCCTGAGGAACAAGATTATGATCCCTGTACCTACAATGAAGCACTCCAAGATAAAGATGCAGAGTCTTGACAAAAAGCAATAATATCTGAAATAGAATCTATGGATTCTAATCAGGTCTAGGAGCTTGTAGAACCACCCGTTCGTGTAAAAGCCATTGGATGCAAGTGGGTCTATAAGAGAAAAAGAGAATCAGACGGTAAGGTTGAAACCTTTAAAGCTCGGCTTGTAGCAAAAGGTTTTACTCAAAGAGAGGGTATCGATTATGAGGAAACCTTTTCTCCTGTAGCCATGCTTAAGTCTATCCGGATTCTTTTATCTATTACAGCTCATCTCGATTATGAGATTTGGCAAATGGATGTCAAGACAGCTTTCCTTAATGGAAGTCTTGAGGAAGACATCTATATGAAGCAACCAGACGGGTTCATTAAAAAGGGCCAGGAGCATCTTGTTTGTAAGCTCAAGAAGTCCATTTATGGACTTAAGCAAGCTTCCAGATCTTGGAACATATGTTTTGATCAGGTGATAAAATCCTATAGATTTGATCAATGTCAGGATGAATCATGTGTATACAGAAAGTGTGACAGAAACGTGGTGGTGTTCCTAATACTTTATGTGGATGACATCTTGCTCATTGGAAATAATGTGAAGGTGTTATCTGATGTAAGGGTATGGTTATCTAAACAGTTTGATATGAAGGACTTGGGAGAAGTAGGTCACATCCTTAGGATCAAAGTTCTACGAGATCGCAAGAAAAGGATGTTGGGGTTATCCCAAGCTTCCTATATCGATACTGTACTAACTCGTTTTAGTATGCAAAATTCTAAGAAAGGTTTCTTACCTTTTCGACATGGAATTCCTCTATCAAAGGAGCAGTGTCCGAGGACACCTAAAGAGATAGAGAACATGAAGGCAGTTCCTTATGCTTCAGCAGTAGGAAGCTTAATATATGCAATGCTACGTACGAGACCAGACATCTGCTTTGCCGTAGGCATGGTCAGCATATATCAGTCTAACCCAGGACAAGAGCACTGGACTGCCGTAAAGCATATTTTGAAGTACCTAAAAAGGACTAAAGAGTATATGCTAGTTTACCAGGCAGATAGTTTAGTTCCCTTGGGGTATACAGACTCAGATTTTTAGTCAAATAGGGATTCCAGAAAATCTACCTCAGGTTATGTGTTTACTTTGGAAGGTAGAGCCATTGTGTGGAGGAGTATCAAGCAAAAATGTATTGCTGATTCCACCATGGAAGCCGAGTATGTGGCAGCCTCTGAGGCAGCCAAAGAAGCGGTTTGGCTCAGAAACTTTCTGTTGGACTTGGATGTGGAACCTAGTTTGCCTAAGTCTATTACACTTTATTGTGATAATAGTGGTGCAGTTACAAACTCGAAGGAACCACGAGCCTATAAGACAGGCAAACACATTGAGCGCAAGTACCACCTGATATGAGATTTCGTAAAGAAAGGAAAAGTTACTGTGATCAAGATAGCATCAGCCGACAACCTAGCTGATCCATTTACAAAGAGCTTACCAGCTAAGGCTTTTGATAGTTATGTTGAGGGAATGGAAGTCATATGTGTAGCAGCATGGCTTTAAGTATAAGTTGGAGATTTGTAACAGTATACTGAAAAGTAATGCTTTGAGTATAAGTGGGAGATTGTTAGGGTTATATACTAAAAGCATCACTTTTGTAGTAACCTTATTTCCTTAAATTTTAAAAAAGAATCATATGGGCAAATGTTTGCATATTGTATTAGTTGTAAGTGTTAATACAAATGTCTGATTTTCTATATTGTAGATAATATGGTGTGTGGTGTCACACAGAAGATCATATTATCAGTTCCCTATGGAGTATATAAATAGTTCACAACCTAGATGGACTTGGACAATCTATTGGAAAGGTTGTAGTGTAATCTGGTATTAGTCTATCTTGACTATAGGTTTACACTAGTACACTTTGTGTGTATTGAACAGGACCACTTGAGGTTGTTCTCTTTGTACTGACTACATAAGAGAACAAACACCTCTGTTATTATGGATGCTTGTGCTCTTAATCCGGATATAATAACGGACATATATATGCAGTGTGTATTACTTTGACTCATAAAAGAGTGAGATTCATTATGGATCAACAACCTCTATAAATTGGGTAATAACATTGTATGTATGATGGACTGTTGATTATAAATGGAATTCATGTCCTGATACATCGGGTTGATGATGTCCCCTTAAGGGGCTCATAAGGATTGTCATGTAAATCTTGCAGGTGGATTATATCCGACATGACAAATAAAATTGAGCGGTACTACTTAAGGATAAAAGATATCGAATTAATATAGTTGTCAGTAACTTAATTTGATCGACGGACATACGATATCTTAACATGAGGAGCCAAACGAGCATATAATAAAAGGAGCCCACAAACATAATTTGGGATTAGGGAGGTAGTGCAACAATTGCTCATTAGTGGACCGAGCTATTGTTAATTGGCCTGGATTATGTGTTCGGGCTGAACACGGGATATCCAGATCCGTTAGGAGGCCTAACCCTAATTTCTCCTCATGGTCCCTGCCGTAGCCTATATATATCCTCTATTCTCTGGCCGCCCGATTACTGATCAGAAATCTGAAACTTTCTCTAAATTTGTGATTCACGTAAGGAGAGAAAGAGAGGGCTGCCAAGGAGAAGAAAAGATTGGGAGATCGTCGCCCACACGACGTCCAACTCGAGGAAGGAATACGTGCAAAAGATCTTGGGGTCGTCCGCTCGAGATTGCCAGGAATTACTTATCTCCTTTCTGCCGCAGGTATAATTCGTGAACCCTAGTTTCTGCCTATGAAGGTTTAGAACACGTATTAGATATGTTTAACTTTCTATCGATCAATACGCACACCAAAGGAAGGGTCCTGGGAATCCCCAGTTCCATCAATTGGTATCAGAGCTACTTTGGATCTACGTGACCCGCACCCACTGTGAGGGTACGAGAACGTAACAACGCCCAGCCTACGCCAGTGTCGGCGGTAGAACGCTGTTCTAGGTCATGAACTATAACTAACATAAGATGAATACTCTCCATAAGGAGGCCAACACAGAGGTACAACTCAATCACAATGTAAGGTAGAATGTAGCACGATGAAATAGATAAGAAATCCTCAACTGAGGTACAGCAGAAAGAAATAACAAGGTCTCAACATCTCTAAAATATACAACTCTGAAAATAAGACAACAACTAACATGAAAAGAAGGACAGTCTAAGCTATCTACACTTATACAAGGTATCATCCTGAGCAGCTGCCTGAACCTCCCCAGGGGTCCAGGTTGCGAGTGTCATCTAGGCAAGCTCCAAGTAAGGGGTGCAGGGTTCCTCATCATCCTCTGTAAAATTTTCAACAGGTCCAGTCAGGACGGGAGCGAGCACAATAGATCTCAACAGTTCATAGCAGGTTAGAAAATATAATCATGCAGTAAAGTAAGATATAGATACTGAAAGAAATGCAGTATGTAAACAGAGAGAGAACTATAATAGAAATATCTAGTATAAGTAGAGAGAGCTACCAGTGACTAGTGATTTAGAGCACAAAGTCGACATGTGAACGGCTTGATTTGTACATGGCTATACTAAAGAGGCGTACATGGCTATTCTACTTTGGAATTGTTCACATGGCTATTTATACTCCCCCGTACCCCCAATTAATACACAAGGATCCAAACAGGTTATGTTATGATTCTATGTAACAGCCCCCGAAGGGTGGTAAGCCTCCGAAAGGTGATAAGCCCTCAAAGGGTGATATGCCTCCGAAAGGTGATAAGCCTCCGAAAGGTGATAAGCCCCCAAAGGGTGATATGCCTACGAAAGGTGATACGCCCCCAAAGGGTGATATGCCTCCGAAGGGTGATAAGCCTCCGAAAGGTGATAAGCCCCCAAAGGGTGATATGCCCCCAAAGGGTGATATATAGTAGTCCCACAAATGGGATAAGGATTCAAAGAAGACTCTGTGATCATATGGGTATATGTCACAAGTGATCAAAGAACCAAAGAAGCATATGATACGCTATGTAAGTAAAACGCACAGAACATAGAGTACCTGATGCTCCCTGAAGGGATAACATCTCAAGAAGGGATCCGTATAGTACTAATCCATGTGAACGTGACAGTATCAAGTAAAGTAATTTCATGCAGGAAATAATTCTAAGCAGGATATGAAATGATCAGAGAATGTACTCGCCTCGTATCTGAATGTCTGAAGTAAATGTACTGTCCGAGATAAGATACCTGACTCCTAGTTAGAGCAACACAAGTCAAGATGTATACAGGGGATGATAAATGAAATCTACAATGCATCTGCATGCTGTCTAGGTCAACTAGACTAAAGTCAACCCTTGGTCAACTCCAGTCAACTATACTAGTCAAGGCTAGGTCAACTAGGTCAAACTAGTCCACACTAGGTCAAACTAGTCTACACTAGTCTAGCAAGTCCATTCTAGGTCTAACAAGGTTGTACAAGCTCAATCTAGGCTCATTAGTCAAACAGACTCGCAAACAGGCCATAGGCTATATCATGCCTATAGGCCATCACTAACACATTCACAAGTCAAATCTAAATCTAAAACCTAACACTCTAGATATATTTATGAAATCTAACCATACACACATATTGTATACATTGAATATTTGTCTAATTTAATATAATAACACACATATAAATATATAGGCTACCCATAATATAAGCATCACATATAGATATATTATACATATATATATATATATATAAAAATATATATATATATATATATATATATATATATATATATATATACATAGAAGGATAGGTAGAGAAAAATATGTGAGGGTGTTTGTGCACATGTAGGTGTGATACAAAGGTGTATAGCATGCATTCCTGTGTGTGTGTGAGGATTGTAGAGTAGTGTGTTGGTGACATGAAGTAAAAGGAAATGTGTCAAAGTGTCAAGTGACTTGGTGTGTGAAAACATGTAAAAACAGTGTGGGAAGTTCCTGGAAAATCAGTGATGTGTGCACAGGAATTTCAGGAACTCAATGTAACATAAACTCAGTTTACATAATGAACTCTCAAGTATTTACATTCAAAATCAAACCCATACACCCAAACACCTGATATTGGAAAGGAAAAAAAATGTGAAAGAATGTGTCACACAGGTTTCAGTACAATGTTTTCAGTTAACATGCTCAGGAAAATAGTGGAAAGGGAAAATCTTAGAATCTAGGTAACAGTTAATTCAACTTATCATCCATAACTAAACATGTGAAAAAAAATTATATAGGGTAACTAACACTAATCGGTTTAGTTTAACAGGGAAACAATTCCAGATTTTGGGATTCCTGTCAATTTGATTGACAGCTAATCTCTAGAATCTAAATCAGTAAATCAAAGCATGGGAACTCAATCATGGCAAGTAGATTTTCAAAACAGTTAAACTGGAAAATAGTGGGGATACCTGTGTGTGTTCTCAGGGTTCAACATATGTAAATTTTCACATACTCTCAGTAAAAGAAAGAGAAATCAATTCGATTTAACCTACACTATCTCAGGAAACTGAGCCTATCTCAGGAATAGGAGAACAGTGTATCCAATCTCAGGTTTAGCCAAGAATATTGGAATGGTGTCTGTGTTCATGAGTGTATAGATGTCAATGTGAGATTAGTGATTGACATCAGTGAATGGGTGTGGGAAATCTAGGAAGGAAAATAGGGAGTGATATGCTGGAAGAACATGACAGTTAACTTAGATAAGCCAATCCACCATCACAACCATTTCGAATTCAACATGAAAGCAAACCAATACCAGTATAGAAATTATCATTTAACATTCCAACACAAATTTGAATCAGTTATTGCAATCATTAAATTAGCTTAAAAGAAATGAATCAATGTCAGTGGGAACTGGGAAATCAACTCAGGTCATTAGGGACTAAAATCGATTCTCAGGAATAACCAACTAATCAACATTTGATGGAACCTAGAGTTCAGAATTTAAAGGTTAGTGAACAAGTAAAGGGATTTAAAAAGTTCTGGAAATGAATGTGGGAGACATCACAGAACATAGTGATTGGTTTAAGGAATTGTCCTAAAACTGATGATAAGAAACTCCAACCCAATTTCTAAACCATTCCCCATCGAAACCACTTGAAAAAGCAACATAAACTAATATTGAACTAGAAATCATGCATTTATATTGATATAGAATTCTAAGAACTGTAAAAAATCAGTTTAATTAGGAAATGAGAGTTCAGAAATTTTGAAATATCAGGACTGTATCAGTCCAATCTTCAACAGTCCAAACCATAGGTCGAATTCCCTAAATGTCTATGCAAAACAATCTTAATTTGAGAATCAAACTAACATGAATTAATACATACGTTCAGGAATTAAAATAGCAAATTATTCATAAATTAAACAGTCGAAAAAAGGAATGAACTCAGGATTATTAACAGAAACCGAAACATGTATCAGTGATAAATGGGAAACTCAAATTCGATTATGGAAAACACATTAATATGTTGAAATAAGAGTTGGTATTTAACCAGCTATATGTGCACGTGATGTACATCTAAAATAGTGCCCAAAACATGACACAAACGTGTCCAAGAACATCACACGCACTCAAGCACGGGACAGTCACAGGTCGGGCGACCAGTGCACGTGTCCAACCGTACCCGACACGTATCCGTTGGATACGAAACTTCGGGGGTGTCATGACAGACACTGCCCCTTACTTCGTGTCCAAGCACACGTGTCCACGGACCCTGTGCACTGAATACGAGACCCCGAGCAGCAGGGCATCACTGTTCACGCGCGCACGGGCATGTGCACGAGTGTGACACGACACCAAAATGACACGACATGCTCAGACACCTAGAATCCCTTAGGCGACACTAAAACCTAATTTTCTATTCAAATACATCCTAGAAATTAGGTCGAAAAGTCCTTTGAGGCATTTCGACAAACAGTACTGGACAGGTGCTGATACGTGTCCAGAACGGACACGAAACCTAGGGACTCGACATGAAACCATTGCAACCACTTAGGGGACTCCTAGGGCTTCCTGAATATGAAAACAAATCGAAATTTCATGGAGGAATGGAGGAGTTACCTATTGTTGAACTTTCAAGAAAAACCCCTTTCAATAGCTCTTCTCCTTGATGTCCCAATCCCACAAAACAATGCCAAACTGAAATGAAACTTCAATAGCAGCAAGAGTGGGTATATTAGAACCTAATGGAGAAGATTTGAATAAAAAAGGAAGAGGAATGGATTTGTAGGGATTTAAAGAAATAGAAACAAACCTTTCCTCAAACTTGAGCTTTCCTAAGAAAGAGGCAACCCTAAATTTTAGGAGGGATTATATAGGGTGATGATCCCAATGATGATATGGTGGCTGGCCACTTAGTCTAGGGCTTAGGGTTTTGCAATGTCTTGGGCTTTGGGCCAACCTACAAGGCTATGAGTTAAATTGATTTATCAAAGGCTCTAAATCATAAGCCATGACTTATGACTTTCTAATTCCTATTGCTAATTAGAGTCTAAAGACCAAACCAAGGATTAGGCTAGGTTAGACTAGAGTCATATAACCTAACCAAGTCCATACTAACTAGGGTTAGCTTCTAGGTTGGTCTACAAGGGTCAACACTAGTCAAAGTCAACCTAGTCAACCTTCTATCAAATAATTCCAAAATAATTCCTAAAAATTCTCATAAATCATAATAAATTCAATAAATCCTAAAATGGCCAAAATACCCTCTAGGCTAAAATATACTAGTCAAACATCCTAATCACATGGCTAGGCTCTAAGGTTACACTAGTCAAACTCCAAAATCATAAGTCATGTATTTAAATAGTTTAAAAATAATTAAAAAAATCACTAAAAATCATAACATGAAATAAATACCATTAAATAACAATTATAGTTACAAAATTTTAAAATTATCCTCTTCTGGAAAACTGGGTGTTACAATCCTACCCACCTTATAAAAATTTTGTCCTCGAAATTAAGATGATCGTACCCCTTCTAGGTCACACATAGACAAGGGTCAATCACTAGTCAATTTTCTCAATACCCTAGTACTTGGTCATTAGCTGGTCAACTTCTTAGGATTTACCTATGCTAGCTACCTAGTGTTGGCAACTAGGGATTAGCAATAAAACTCTATAATAGACTAGCTCTTAACTTCCCAATCCTATCAAGTCACACATAACTAAATACCTACAAGCTAAGCACACCAATCCCAATTACCACATATACATAAGCTCAAGAACAATAACCCATCACATATATCCTAAGTATATCATCTATATATATAGGCCTCTTAGTCTTAGGTGAGACTACAACTATGCTCAAGGGTAGGCTCTGGTTACTGGGTGCCTTACTGGAAGGGTAAAGGAAAACTATAATAAATCATCAAGGTTGTACGGCATACTACATCCTATACGTAACTGGTTGGTATCATAATAACAGGGAATTATCTGCAATGGGTTACTATTCTAGCACCAATGCTAACTATCACCTCTAGGGTACAGACACTCTACAAGTCACTATATCTATATACTTATGAAGGAACTACCTATGAACAAGCTCTACAAACTAAATGTCCCTACTCCTAAGTCATTTATAACAATAAAAAAGGGTATAATGTTTAAAACCTTCTCAAGATACAACCTGTTAATCATATGCGTCTGTCCAAAATCATGTTGTCCAGAGTCCTCATCATGCTAGTGAGCAAGGCTACGATAATCACAGAGTCCTTGACTAAGGTACGTACCCTTAGGTTCATGGTATTTAAAATTTTCGTATTACCGCATGCGACGGCAAAAACCTTAAATTCCCATACCCGAGAAATACATAAAAAATCTGACTACATGTCCTCACTATGCCAACTAACACGACCATCGAAGATTCTAGATTCCATAACTGAGGTGACCTAGCCCATATGATTTTCTTAGAAAGAAAAAAAGAAAACAATCATAACAAAAGAGTAACATAACAAAATTAATCAATCAACAAGGAACAGATGGAATCGGATTTCAAGGTAGTTATAAAAGGCAATTGTGGGAATGGAATTGAGAAGAACGGAACTTGCAGCAAGATCTCCAATGGTCTGTGCATCTTCGACTGTCCTGACGATAGCTCGCCCTGCTAGTTTTCCCTGGTCTGCGGCTGATGCTGCATGAATCACCGCTGCTGAGAGAAATCAGAAATGACGAGAGAAAATATCTGTACAGATAGAGGTGCACCTCCAATGTAGCAGAAATGCCAACCTGAGTCGGCACAACAAGAGCTGCGGTCTCGAGGCCCTGATAAACAGAACGAGAGGTGGCCAGCCTCTCGATAGTATCCCCTGGACCGAAACGATAAGATCGTGTCTTCATAACCATCATGAAGATAGATCAAAACAAGAAGCAATTTTTGAGAATGAAGCAAAAATCAAATGAGGACAGTTTATATTCAAGGGAAGTCAATAAGCAGCAATTGGATAAAAGGAATCTGATTGAGAGTTTTTCCTAATGTGATTGAGTACCCCAAAAAAATATCCTAATCCTACTGCAGGCTGTAGTGATACTCTAGTTCGAATACCACTACATAAACTTGACCTGCATGGGCCACCACTAAAAACATGTCATGACCCGCACCCACTGTGAGGGTACGAGAACGTAACAACGTCCAGCCTACGCCGTACTGTCGGCGATAGAACACTGTTCTAGGTCATGAACTATAACTAACATAAGATGAATACTCTCCATAAGGAGGCCAATACAGAGGTACAACTCAATCACAATGTAAGGTAGAATGTAGCACGATAAAATAGATAAGAAATTCTCAACTGAGGTACAGCAGAAAGAAATAACAAGGTCTCAACATCTCTAAAATATACAACTCTGAAAATAAGACAACAACTAACATGAAAAGAAGGACAGTCTAAGCTATCTACACTTATACAAGGTATCATCCTGAGCAGCTGCCTGAACCTCCCCAGGGGTCCAGGTTACGAGTGTCATCTAGGCAAGCTCCAAGTAAGGGGTGCAGGGTCCTCATCATCCTCTGTAAAATTTTCAACAGGTCCGGTCAGGACGGGAGCAAGCACAATACATCTCAACAGTTCATAGCAGGTTAGAAAATATAATCATGCAGTAAAGTAAGATATAGATACTGAAGGAAATGCAGTATATAAATAGAGAGAGAACTGTAATAGAAATATCTACTATAAGCAGAGAGAGCTACCAGTGACTAGTGATTTAGAGCACAAAGTCGACATGTGAACGGCTTGATTTGTACATGGCTATACTAAAGAGGCGTACATAGCTATTCTACTTTGAAATTGTTCACATGGCTATTTATACTCCCCCGTACCCCCAATTAATACACAAGGATCCAAACAGGTTATGTTATGATTCTATGTAACAGCCCCCGAAGGGTGGTAAGCCTCCGAAAGGTGATAAGCCCCCAAAGGGTGATATGCCCCCAAAGGGTGATACATAGTAGTCCCACAAATGGGATAAGGATTCAAAGAAGACTCTGTGATCATATGGGTATATGTCACAAGTGATCAAAGAAGCATATGATACGCTATGTAAGTAAAACACACGGAACATAGAGTACCCGATGCTCCCTGAAGGGATAACATCTCAAGAAGGGATCCGTATAGTACTAATCCGTATGACCAACGTGACAGTATCAAGTAAAGTAATTTAATGCAAGAAATAATTCTAAGCAGGATATAAAATGATCAGAGAATGTACTCGCCTCGTATCTGAATGTCTGAAGTAAATGTACTGTCCGAGATGAGATACCTAACTCCTAGTTAGAGCAACATATGTCAAGATGTATATAAGGGATGATAAATGAAATCTACAATGCATCTGCATGCTGTCTAGGTCAACTAGACTAAAGTCAACCCTTGGTCAACTCCAGTCAACTATACTAATCAAGGCTAGGTCAACTAGGTCAAACTAGTCCACACTAGGTCAAACTAGTCTACACTAGTCTAGCAAGTCCATTCTAGGTCTAACAAGGTTGTACAAGCTCAATCTAGGCTCATTAGCCAAACAGACTCACAAACAGGCCATAGGCTATATCATGCCTATAGGCCATCACTAACACATTCACAAGTCAAATCTAAATCTAAAACCTAACACTCTAGATATATTTATGAAATCTAACCATACACACATATTGTATACATTGAATATTTGTCTAATTTAATATAATAACACACATATAAATATATAGGCTACCCATAATATAAGCATCACATATATATATATATATATATATATATATATATATATATATATATATATATATATATACATAGAAGGAAGGTAGAGAAAAACATGTGAGGGTGTTTGTGCGCAAGTAGGTGTGATACAAAGGTGTATGGCATGCATTCCTGTGTGTGTGAGGATTGTAGAGTAGTGTGTTGGTGACATGAAGTAAAAGAAAATGTGTCAAAGTGTCAAGTGACTTGGTGTGTGAAAATATGTGAAAACAGTATGGGAAGTTCCTGGAAAATCAGTGATGTATGCACAGGAATTTCAGGAACTCAATGTAACATAAACTCAGTTTACATAATGAACTCTCAAGTATTTACATTCAAAATCAAACCCATACACCCAACCACCTGATATTGGAAAGGAAAAAAAATGTGAAAGAATGTGTCACACAGGTTTCAGTACAATGTTTTCAGTTAACATGCTCAGGAAAATAGTGGAAAGGAAAAATCTTAGAATCTAGCTAACAGTTAATTCAACTTATCATCCATAACTAAACATGTGAAAAAAAATGAGATAGGGTAACTAACACTAATCGGTTCAGTTTAACAGGGAAACAATTCCAGATTTTGGGATTCCTGTCAATTTGATTGACAGCTAATCTCTAGAATCAAAATCAGTAAATCAAAGCATGGGAACTCAATCATGGCAAGTAGATTTTCAAAACAGTTAAACTGGAAAACAGTGGGGATACCTGTGTGTGTTCTCAGGGTTCAACATATGTAAATTTTCACATACTCTCAGTAAAAGAAAGAGAAATCAATTCGATTTAACCTACACTATCTCAGGAAACTGAGCCTATCTCAGGAATAGGAGAACAGTGTATCCAATCTCAGGTTTAGCCAAGAATATTGGAATGGTGTCTGTGTTCATGAGTGTATAGATGCCAATGTGAGATTAGTGATTGACATCAGTGAATGGGTGTGGGAAATCTAGGAAGGAAAATAGGGAGTGATATGCTGGAAGAACATGACAGTTAACTTAGATAAGCCAATCCACCATCACAACCATTTCGAATTCAACATGAAAGTAAACCAATACCAGTATAGAAATTATCATTTAACATTCCAACACAAATTTGAATCAGTTATTGCAATCATTAAATTGTCTTAAAAGAAATGAATCAATGTCAATGGGAACTGGGAAATCAACTCAGGTCATTAGGGACTAAAATCGATTCTCAGGAATAACCAACTAATCAACATTTGATGGAACCTAGAGTTCATAATTTAAAGGTCAGTGAACAAGTAAAGGGATTTAAAAAGTTCAGGAAATGAATGTGGGAGACATCACAGAACATAGTGATTGGTTTAAGGAATTATCCTGAAACTGATGACAGGAAACTCCAACCCAATTTCTAAACCATTCCCCATCGAAACCACTTGAAAAAGCAACATAAACTAACAGTGAACTAGAAATCATGCATTTGGATTGATATAGAATTCTAAGAACTGTAAAAAAATTAGTTTAATTAGGAAATGAGAGTTCAGAAATTTTGAAATATCAGGACTGTATCAGTCCAATCTTCAACAGTCCAAACCATAGGTCGAATTCCCTAAATCTCTATGCAAAACAATCTTAATTTGAGAATCAAACTAACATGAATTAATACATACGTTCAGGAATTAAAATAGCAAATTATTCATAAATTAAACAGTCGAAAAAAGGAATGAACTCAGGATTATCAACAGAAACTGAAACATGTATCAGTGATAAATGGGAAACTCAAATTCGATTATGGAAAACACATTAATATGTTGAAATAAGAGTTGGTATTTAACCTGCTATATGTGCACGTGATGTACATCTAAAATAGTACCCAAAACATGACACAAACGTGTCCAAGAACATCACACGCACTCAAGCACGGGACAGTCACAGGTCGGGCGACCAGTGCACGTGTCCAACCGTACCCGACACGTATCCGTTGGATACGAAACTTAGGGGGTGTCATGACAGACACTGCCCCTTACTTCGTGTCTAAGCACACGTGTCCACGGACCCTGTGCACTGAACACGAGACCCCGAGCAGCAGGGCATCACTGTTCACGCGCGCACGGGCATGTGCACGAGTGTGACACGACACCAAAATAACATGACATGCTCAGACACCTAGAATCCCTTAGGCGACACTAAAACCTAATTTTCTATTCAAACACATCCTAGAAATTAGGTCAAAAAGTCCTTTGAGGCATTTCGACAAACAGTACTGGACAGGTGCTGATACGTGTCCAGAACGGACACGAAACGTAGGGACTCGACACGAAACCAATGCAACCACTTAGGGGACTCCTAGGGCTTCCTGAATATGAAAACAAATCGAAATTTCATGGAGGAATGGAGGAGTTACCTATTGTTGAACTTTCAAGAAAAACCCCTTTCAATAGCTCTTCTCCTTGATGTCCCAATCCCACAAAACAATGCCAAACTGAAATGAAACTTCAATAGCAGCAAGAGTGGGTATATTAGAACCTAATGGAGAAGATTTGAATGAAAAAGGAAGAGGAATGGATTTGTAGGGATTAAAAGAAATAGAAACAAACCTTTCCTCAAACTTGAGCTTTCCTAAGAAAGAGGCAACCCTAAATTTTAGGAGGGATTATATAGGGTGATGATCCCAATGATGATATGGTGGCTGGCCACTTAGTCTAGGGCTTAGGGTTTTGCAATGTCTTGGGCTTTGGGCCAACCTACATGGCTATGAGTTAAATTGATTTATCAAAGGCTCTAAATCATAAGCCATGACTTATGACTTTCTAATTCCTATTGCTAATTAGAGTCTAAAGACCAAACCAAGGATTAGGCTAGGTTAGACTAGAGTCATATAACCTAACCAAGTCCATACTAACTAGGGTTAGCTTCTAGGTTGGTCTACAAGGGTCAACACTAGTCAAAGTCAACCTAGTCAACCTTCTATCAAATAATTCCAAAATAATTCCTAAAAATTCTCATAAATCATAATAAATTCAATAAATCCTAAAATGGCCAAAATACCCTCTAGGCTAAAATATACTAGTCAAACATCCTAATCACATGGCTAGGCTCTAAGGTTACACTAGTCAAACTCCAAAATCATAAGTCATGTATTTAAATAGTTTAAAAATAATTTAAAAAATCACTAAAAATCATAACATGAAATAAATACCATTAAATAATAATTATAGTTACAAAATTTCAAAATTACCCTCTTCTGGAAAACTGGGTGTTACAGTATTGATTGATACGTCCATGTTGTCCAATAAAACCTGCGCTGTGTAATAGTCGGTAGATGTAGATCTATTCTAACTCGGTTTTACAGGCATCTTAGATCCAACTATTATGGTCCAATGCATATTTTTGATTGTGTTGTTTAAACCACGGACATATCGTGGATATTGTTGTTGCTGTGGATGTAATTAAAATCACGAGGGTTGATCGTGCTTATTATTTTAATTTTTAATCTAGATTATGTGTAAACTCCTTCGGGAGGCATAGAATTGATATAATTTTAATTTTTTTTTGATCAATCGTGATGGCGGTGGTGGCTGTTTCTGACGCCGGGCGAGATGCTGGTTTTAAGCATTCCAGAGGCAGACAGATAATTTTCGATAAAGGAATAGACAGCCAAAATCTAAAAATTAGTCTCCCGTTTGTGACGTGGTAGACACCCAAGCTTTACGCTCTGCACGTAAAAATCAGTCTTCCGTCTGTGACGTGGTAGACACCCAAGTTTTATGCTCTATGCATAAAGGAAAATCTTCCGTCTGTGACGTGGTAGATATTCATGTTTTGTGCTCTACGCGTAAAGGTAAATCTCATGTCGGTGACAGAGTAGATAAAATTCACAATGATGCCTTTGCATCTAAAATAAATTTGCCTGCACGCATGCAGCATAAAAACAAGAATTCTATTGTTGGTGAAACTTCAGTTTTTTCACCAACAACCTTCTTACACTACTTTACGCAAGGTACCAAACCTTCAGATTACGCGTAATACTGATGGAGTCCTTCGTGCAAAAAAATCTCAAGATTTACGCACGCAACTCCAGGCGTGTAAAAATGTACAGTTTGGTTCTGCTAATGCAGCCAGTAATCTTCTTTATACACAAGGGAGTAAACGTTTCTCTGTTCCAAATATAATAAAGAAGACTACTCCCTCTACTCCTTCTGATTTACGTGAGTTGCTAGTACAAAAGCGTAAAAATAAAAAATATCTTGTGACACTCCCTCAAGAAAATCACCATTGTGAGTGTCACCAGATTGTAATCAAATATTGCTGTTCGGCTTCTAAACGGTCAGTTTTTGACCGATTAATCTATAATGTGCCTCAGCAACAAGTTGATGACCAAGAACATGAGTTGTCATATGCATCAGTCAATATGGCATCTCATATCAACAGAGGACGACGTCCAAGACGCAATTCGTCCCGGACTCCAAGCCAGGAACAGTTCAATCGACTCATTGATACTTTTGAAGGGGTATATCAGAATACTCGGTCAAGAGTTCAAAGATCGTTGCAATCTTCAGATTCAGAAGCTGGGGGTACCCAGTCGTTGGAGTTAGAAACTGATAGTGTTGATTCATACCTCTATACTAATCCCTCTGTATGCTCAAGGGAGGTTGAATCCTATGCTATCGGAGATGAACCGGAGACATCAACTGCTAATACAGAAAAATATCTTTCTGCAGTTGAACAATCACTGAAGGACATGCTCGCCATGATACAAAGTATGCATCAAATAATAATGACTCAGCAAACTGTTCAGCCGGCAGTGATAACACCGGTTCAGGTAGCAGCACAAACTCAAGATAGTCAAGGGGTTAATACACCTTTGAATAATCTTACTCAAGAGCCTGCTATCAATCAAAATTTTGCAGTTCCAGATCCTCTCATTCCAGAAGATGTACCACCTCCGGTAGGGGTTACGGTACATCCGGCCACTATCCAATCAAATATGCTTCCTCAAACCAGTGAAGCTATTCAAGCAGTGCGGGAGCTAAAAGCACAGTTTGAAGTTCTGAAGTACAAGGATCAGCTCCAGAGGATAGGGATTAAGCAACCTTATCCTCCTTATTGGAATGATGTGTCTTTTCCTCCAAAATTCAAGCCACAATCAATGGTATTATTTGATGGAAAGGCTTCTCCTAGTCAATATATCAATTACTTTGATATTATGACTGTGCATCTGCAGAAGAATGATGCTCTTCTCACCCGATTTTTTATCGGGTGTTTGACGGGTTCAGCCTATGACTGGTATCGCAGTCTACCCGACAATTGCGTATCGTCTTTTGACGAGTTTAAAGCAATATTTCTCTCCTGCTTCTATGAAGGAGGCATGGACATGAATATGTCCTCCTTAATAGAGATTAAACAAAAAGAGAAGGAAGATACTCGGATGTTTATCGAACGTTTCCGACAGGCAACTTTAAAAATGTCTCCTAGTATGCCAGATTCAACATTGATTGATACATGCAAGATGAATCTGCGACCAACTATTAGGGTCTTTATGGGCTGGGCTCTCAATTCACAGATTGGGCCTCATTTATTATAGCAGCAATTTCACCGAGACCAATGGTAGGTTGGCTCGTGAATATGGGATGATCTTTGCCTCAGAAGACAAAGGAAAGAAAGTCCCTTCAGGTAATAATTCTGGCAATCATAATCGGAAAGGGAAGGAAACCCTAGTGGTTAATCTTTCAAAATCCAAAACGACGCCAAATAATCATGAGTCTTCCAAACCAAAAGAAGAGTACTCTTTCGATGACAGTGATATCCCAGGGATATTCCAATATCTTGTAAAGAGTGGCAAACTCCAGATTCCAGAGCCAAAAAGACTTACTGAGGTAAATCTGACTGACAATTCCAAATATTGTATCTATCATAGATACATAAATCATCCTACCAAGGCTTGCTATGTCTTAAAGAAGAAAATCCAGGAGTTGATAAATGCCAATGACATCGCTTTAACCAATGATGAGCATACGGTCACAACTAATATGATTTCTCTTCAATTTGGAGGTTTTCCTCCACAGCAAGTTCCAGATGGGATTGTCCCAATTCCAAAGGCGATAATGAAAATTATGAATCTTCCGCCTGCTAGAGAGCAAAATGAAGGATTTTTGCCTCTCACATTAAAAAATGGTGAAATCATGTGGGTACATCCTGACTTAGTACCTGAAATGGAAGATGAAGGTAAAACTTCAAAATCTAAGAAAGGTAGAAAAGTCAAAACCTGCAATATAATTTCTCATATTGTTACTCCAGATCATGATTATATGGATCATCTTTGGGATGGCATTCCTTTGGAGGATAGACTGAGGGGTTTGAATATATGTCCTCCAAGTTTGGCTCCTCCTACCAAACTCAAACTTACTCATCGACAATGGCTAGCAATGAATAGTGTCCCCTTATACAGGGCACAATAAGTCTTTGTTGCTTATGAAAAAGCTCCTACAGGGATTTTTCCTTCTGTCCCGAATACTCCTACTCCTGTGGTTACAGAAGTTCTTGTTCCTCCTTCTTCTGTTGAACCATCTATCGAAAGTCCGCTACCTACGCACATGTATAGTCAACAATCAGTCCATCTCATGAAAAAGTTGGACTATGACTTTCAAAAGGCGGAAGGCTTGAACTATGATAAAGGAATGCGACTTTCTTTACAAATTCAAGGTCAAAAATCCATTGTTGGATTGGGTTTTGAGGTCCCTCATAAAAATCCTCGAAAGAAGAAGACTAGGAAAAGAAGAACAAAACCTGTAATATGGTACTTCATTCTCCTGAGTATGAAGAAGAAACCTTTGCTGGTACGAGATCTGGTAAAGAGTACCACAAATATTATGAAGGAATTTCTAAAGAAGCAGAGGACGTTGTTGAAACACTTCCAGCTCAACCATCTCATGTTCCTGCCGAGGCAAGGCCCTCTAAACCATCTGTGGTTGAGAAAGGGAAACAGAAAGCAGTACGCTTCGACGTTCCATTAAAATCTGCTTCAAATCAAGGGGTAGTGATGAAACCCTACAAGTTCAATATTCTAGCCCAATTAGCTAATACTCCGGCTAGACTTTCGATCTTTGAGCTACTTCGTCTTTCTAAAGAAAGTCGAGAAATTTTGAACGAAGCTTTGCTACAACCCGACTCATGCTTAGCTCAACTCAAGAGTCCTGACAATATACCAATGTCGTTTCCACAATGTCATAGTATGATGGAAGCAATTCCTAACATTACCTTCACACAAGAAGATATGTTGTTGAAGCATAATAAATATGACAGGCCTCTGTGTTATACATGGTATATTGAATCTACTAAAATTGACAGGATTTATATTGATCATGGGTCTTCTATTAGCATTATTCTTCAGAGTATGCTACGACCCTTGAGGATTCCTACTAGTGATTTGACTTACACTAGTACAACAATAGTTGGTTTCAACTCTGGAAAGAGTAAACCATTGGGGAAGATTCGTCTGAAGATTCAGATAGGTGATCTTCGAACTATGGCAACCTTATGTTATCAACTCAGATGTATCTTACAATATCCTTCTTGGAAGACCGTGGATACATGAGCATAATATTGTGCCTTCAACTCTTCACCAATGCTTCAAGTATGTGGATTCTTAAGGAATTATGAAGACTAAATTCACAGATATCAATCCTTTTAAGGGTGTTGAAGCCTATTTCTCTAACTTAATACTCTACAAACAGGAGCAGATAAAAGAAATATCTGATATGGTTGAAGATCGATCGCCTGCAGAAGATCAACCTGTCAGTGAAGATCCTTCAGAAGATCAACCTTTGAAGATTAAAGTCAAAGGACGAATCCAACCCCAACCTGTCAAAGATGAACCTCTTATGATCAAGGTTAAAGAAAGAACTCGAGCTTCGTCTGAGGAATCGATGAAAATTCCAGTCAAGAGCCAAGTTCAATCTCTCATGATCAAAGTCAAGGGACGTACTTCTCGTACGAATGAGCCAGAACCACTGATCATCAACCTTGGCAAGCCTACGCAGAAGACGGATGACGGTGCGTTAATGATCAATCCAAAGCGTAGTAGTCAACTTGTAAATGATGTAAATATTAATCATTCTGTACTTTCTCATATTAATGAAGGTTTTTTTTTAGAGTACATGGCTGTCAAATTTATTGAAAGAATGACTTTATCTGCTGATGATCAAAGTCATCAACATAAAAATGACATAAATACAGAAGAAACCTTATATATTAATCATAAGGAAAATTCCTTTTCTTCTCATATCGATGTTGGACCTTATGCTCAAAGGTTCTTAAAAACTTCTCCATATCTTCTTCCTGTGGCCTCATCATCACAAGCTTGTGTAACTTATAGACGTCACAAAGAATCTTATTTTATGATTCCGTCTAATAAGAAAAACAAGCACCAAATTGTGTTTGGCCTGGCTAGAAATATCCTGTTACTCAGACAGATGATCTCAGAGAGAAAGATAAAAAAAAAATTCGGATTGACAAATATAGTCAACAATCTCTTAAGATTATCCAGAATATGTGATATAATTTGAAGACTATGCAAGGTCTCAATCAAGGCAAAGGTAGACGGTTACCATTATGTGGTGATCCATTTTACCAAAAAACTCATCATGGGTTGGGATACGATCCGTCCTATATGTTTAACAAAGATATATAAGAAAAATTTTCTTCAAGTTCTTCACAATCCTCAGATTCTGAAGAAATCTAATTCATCGAATCGGATACATCCCACATGTACAAAGAAGATATGGAAGAAGAATATTCTTCCAGTTTTTTACAATCCTCATATTCTGGAGGAAACTATTATGATGAATCTGAGTGTGTCTTCTCAGTCAACATGGTTCAAACCGATGGTGAATCTGAGCTATTTGAAAATGACCCTTGGGCACAACAAATGGACACTCAATGGAAGCTTCGTTTCGAACAGCAACAGCCACCTACAGAAGATGAAATCGTTCAGATTGACGTTGGAGACGGAACTACGTCTAAGCCGATATTCATCAGTAAAAACCTTTCTGAAGATGAAAAGGAAGAGTTGATACAGCTGATTAAAGAATATATTAATATCTTTGCATGGAGTTATGAGGATATGCCGGGTCTAGATCCTAAAGTAGCTACTCATAAACTCAACATTCTTCTTAATGCCAAGCCTGTAAAATAACAGCAGCGGCATTTTCGACCAGATATGATAGATACAATTGAAGCAGAAGTCAAAAAGCTGATCACATGTGGCTTTGTTCGTGAAAAACAATACCCAGACTGGATTGCCAACATTGTTCCTGTTATGAAGAAGAATGAAAAAGTTCGAGTTTGCATAGATTTTTGGGATCTTAATGCAGCTTGTCCAAAAGATGATTTCTACTTTCGATTATCGATGTCATGATAGACAATACATGTGGTTTTGAACGCATGTCTTTCATGGACGGATTTTCAGGATATAATTAAATTAAGATGCATCCAGGAGATGAAAAGCATACCGCTTTCCGTACACCCCTTAGATTTTACTGTTATACGGTTATGCCGTTTGGTTTGAAAAATGCCGGTGCTACGTATCAACGGGCTATGGGCAACATCTTTCAAGAATATCTACGAAAAATAGTTGAATGTTATGTAGATGACATTGCTGTCAAAAGTCGATCAAAAGATGATCACATTCAAGACTTAAAGACAGTATTTGAGTTGATGCGTCAACATCAACTGAAGATGAATCCTACTAAATCTTTCTTAGGGATTTCTAGTGGCAAGTTTTTGGGATTTGTCATCACTTCTCAAGGTATCCATATCGATCCTGACAAAATCAAAGCGATTCTAGAAATGCTTATATCAGAAGATTTATATGAATCCTACTAAAAGAACTACGTGGCTTCCAAGGTCATATTGTTTATATCAGAAGATTTATATCAAATCTTTCTGCAAGATGTCAACCTTTCTCCCATTTATTAAAGAAAGGTGTATCATTTATTTGGGATGAAGCATGTCAAAAAGCCTTCAATGACATCAAATAATACCTTATAAATCCACCTGTCCTGGTACCTCCAGTGGTGGGAAGACCATTTTTGCTCTATGTTTGAGCCTTAGATCATTCTCTTGGTGCTCTTCTTGCACAGAAAAGTGATAGGGGTCATGAACAGGCAATTTATTATCTTAGCCGAATGATGGTCGGAGCTGAACACAGGTATACTCCTGTGGAGAAAGAATGTCTGACCTTGGTTTTTGCTGTTCAAAAGACACAATATTATGTGTCAGGACAGACTATTCATGTCATATCCAGAATAAATCATATTCGGGTATTGATGAAAAAACCGAGTATTCTTAACTCCAGATTAGCCACCTGGGCAATGTTGCTTATTCTTTATGATATGGTCTATGTACCTCAAAAATCAGTGAAGGGTCAAGCATTAGCTGATTTTTTAGCAGCTCACCCTATACCTGAAACATCTAAGCTTTATGAGGACATTCCAGATGAAGTCATGGATTGCAACATAACTTTGAAGGATGACATTTGGCAACTATATTTTGATGGAGCATCGCGGATTGGACCTAAAGGCAATATTGTCTCAGGAGTAGGCATCGTCTTGGTCTTTCCTAATAAAATGGTCATATACCGTGCTTATTCTCTTAATGAACCATGCTCCAACAATGTGGCAGAATATAATGCTCTGCTGATTGGTCTCCAAGTAGAAAAACAATTGGACATCAAATTCCTGGAAGCTTATGAAGATTCTCAACTGATTGTTAATCAGGTCAGAGGGAGATATGAAGTCAGAAATCCTGACCTCATTCCCTATCATCAAGTGGTAATCGAATTGGTCCTTTCATTCCAAGGATTCTTCATTGAATTCGTACCACGTTCTTAAAATTTGGAAGCAGATGCTCTTGCTAGTTTAGCTGCAGACTGTAACACCCAGTTTTCCACAAGAGGGTAATTTTAAAATTTTATAATTATAATTATTATTTAATGATATTTATTCATGTTATGATTTTTAGTAATTTTTAATTATTTTTAAACTATTTAAATTCATGACTTATGATTTGGTGTCTTGCTAGTGTTCATTTCCAGACTGAGGGGTATTTTAGTCAGTTTCATAATTTTAAGAATTATTTGGGATTATTAATTATTATTTAGATTTAATAGAATTTATTAGAATTTATGGGAATTTTTAGGAATTATTTTGGATTTATTTAGACTAGTTTGATTTTTTGGCCAGTTTTGACCCATGTAGACCAACCTAGGAACTAACCATGGTTAGTTGGGCTTGGTTAGGTCAATTGACTCTAGTCTAACCTAGTATGACCTAAGTTAGTAATTATTGGTTCATTAGAAATTTAATTAGGAATTTTAGAATCAAGTGTTTTGACAAATGGCTTGTGGTTGCATAAGTCATTTTGGGACTAAACTCAATAGGACTAGCTAACCTAGCTCAAACCCCACCCAAACCCATTATGTCCAGCCAACCTAGGGATTCCCCCACTATAAAACCCCTCCTAATTTCTAGGGCTAGCCTCCTTTCCATAGGAATCCATATCAAGAAGAAGAGGTGAGCTCCCATCTTTAGAAATTCATTAAAAATCCATTTTGAATCCTTTCTTCCCCAAACTAATTCCATTAGGACCTAAAATCAACCCTCTTGCTGCTGGTATATTTTATTTGCAGGGAGATAACAATTTGTGGGACTTGGAGGCTTGAGGAGTTTCTTCCATTTGAAGGCTTTTCCATTCATTGTGCATCAATAGGTATAACCCTCAATACTCCATTAAATTCCTGTTTAAATCCATTTTAGGAAGGCCCTAGCCCTACCCCTACTGTAGGATAGGCTAAACCTAGGGTTCGAGTTCGTTTCGTGTCCGTATCGGACACATATCAGTCTTATTTGTAGGGTGTTCGACAGAATGCCTCTGAGAGATCAACTTTGTTGTTTTTAATTTCTGTTTGAATAGGAATGTAGATCTATGTGTGCTCATTGATTTTCGTGAAGGGACCATGGTCGTTTCGTGTCTGTGTCGGGTGCAAATCGGACTGGACACTGCTGTGTGCACTGGCTCGGGACTGTTCTTTTCCCCTGCTACTCGAGCATGATTGCTCACTGGACACGACACTATAGCACGAGATTTTCACTGGACACGTTGGGGCAGTGACTGTCATGACACTTCCCAAGTGGCATGACCTATGGTGTCGTGTCGGACACGCACGGATGAGTACACGGGTTTTTGCCTGTGTTAGTTCAGCGTGTTTTTGGCTCTGATACTCCTGTACCAATCATGACACAGGACACGTCGACCCAAACCAGGGTGACACAGACCTAGGGGGACCCTAGGCGAACCACCCTGCAAAGGGACTCGACCCAGTTTGTGTCGTGTCGTGTACACGGCACGCGTGCACACGTGCACGAGGAATGGCTCTCTGTGTTTTCCTGAAATTAGTGTTCTGATTGATTTTAATCTTTTAAATGTTTTTAAATGATGTTTAATTGGTTAACTAGTCTCTAAACCTTATGTTTAATCTCTGATATGTTAGGATTACAATTGTTCAAGTTTATGTGGAGTTTTGGGCTCTATTTCTTTAACTGATACACTGTCAAGTTCAGATTTGTTTTTTTGTTTTGTCAATGATTTGTAATCCAAATTAATGCCATCCTCCACATGTTACTTCCTAAATTTGTTCAGGTATATGTAATCTTTAAGCTTGTCCAGTTTTGGGAGTTATGGTTTTGTTTTGGGTCCTGAAATGGGATGGGTATTGTAGAATACTGAACCCTGTTTCAGTATTTAGGTTGGTTGCCTTGGCAATACCTGGGCAACCCTGTGTACTGTGTACACTGTTTCCTTGGCTTTCTCTTGAGCTTGTTGAGTGATTCCATATTTGAGTACTGGTTTAGAGCACTGTTAACTGTTCCTAAGTCTCTTCCAGTTTGGTTTTGAACTATTGTTGGACAGGGTTACCTGTCAATTGTCTGAGTGTTGACAGTTAAGAACCTGGGGAGGGATGGCCTATTTGACTGCTTGAAATCCTTTGTTCCAGGTTGTTAACCTGAAATTCAGCAAGTGTTCACTGTGATTTCATTCCCATATGTAGTATAACATGTGTTGAACCATGAATTGATTTCCTTTTCCTGTTCTTCCTAACTATGCTGTAGAGTTAACCTGAGAATGATATAAAACAATCCAGTTTTTACTTGATGTTGTATTGCTTTCTTTTTTTCTCTTCACTGATATTTACTGCCTCCTATTCCTGCATATCACACACAGCCTCCTCTTCACTGCTTTTGATTTCCTGCAAATGTTTTCCTGTACACTGTTGGCACACACCCTCACCACACACACAAGCCTATTGTTCCCTGCACACTGTTTGTTCCCTGCACTGTCATTAAATTCCTGTACATTGTTATGTAGGCCTAATGTATAGCACACACATTTCTCTTTTCTCACACACAACTTCATGAATCACCCACACATACACTACTCTAGACTGTTAGCTATTTTTCTACACACAAGTTCACACACCTACACATGTTTTCTTCCCTTAGGTTTTATGAGTATATTGTATGCCTATATGCATATGTGTAATATAGATATATGTGTGAGAGCATATCAATGTGTGTATGCATAGTTTTAGCCTAATGTTTAGTGTAGCTCAAATTGTGTATCTATGTATATGGTGTATATTCATAGGTATTATGAATTCTTGAATGTTGTGTTTATAGCTTTGTTAGAGTCTAGTATAGCTTTATTAAGACCTAGCTAGTGAGTTTAGCCTAGTTTAGACAAGGTTGACCTAGTTTGACTTCTAGGGTTGACCAAAGTTGACCAAGAGTTGACTTTGGCCTGGATTGACTTAGAATCATGTAGAATGCATAGTAGGACTCCATTTTGCTATTCTGGACCTGTTGTGACTTGTGCTGTTCTGTTTAGGAGCCAGACACCACTCCTTGGACAGTACGTTTCATTTTGGACACTCAGTTACAGGCGAGTACATTCTCTGATCATTTCATATCCTGCTTAGAATTATTTCCTGCAGTAGATTACTTTACTTGTACTGTCACGTTGGTCACACGGATTAGTACTATATGGATCTCTCCTTGGGATGTTACCCCCTTAGCGGGCGCATCGGATACTTTATGGCATGTGTTTCATGTACATCATGTATTCCTTGCATCTGCGTTATTCATGTACACTCATGTTCTCTCATGTTCTTACATGTACGTTCATGTACTCTCATGTTCTTTCATGTACGCTCATGTTTGTCCATGTGTCTCTTATATAACCAAAACATCATGTCCGTAACGTAACTTGAACAGATCCTTGTGTATTGATTGTGGGTAGGGAGAGTATAAATGGTCATGTGATTTACCCATCATGTACACTCTGTTACTTTTTATGTTCATCATGTACAACCTAAGCCAATTACATGCCATCTCGTACTCTGACTCACTAGTCACTGCTAGTTCTCTATGTATAGTAGATATTTCTATTACAGTTCTCTCTCTGTTTACATACTGCACTTCCTTCAGTACTTGTATCTTACTTTACTGCATGTCTATATTTTCTAACCTGCTATGATCTGTTGAGATGTACTGTACTCGCTCCTGTCCTGACTGGACCTGTTGAAAATATTACAGAGGACGAGGAGGAGGCTGGTCTGGACACTTACTACGGGGCAACCTTAGATGACACCTGCGAGCTGGACCCTCAGGAGGACCCAGCTCTAGCTGAGGATTTCATCCCGACTGTCTAGACTAGATTAGTTAGGCTGTTTATCATTATAGTCTGGAGACAAGTTCTAGTTAGACTTTATTCTGGAGTTCAGTATTGTATATATTCTTTCATCTGAGATCTTGTACTGTTGGATATTGCTGGGATTATCTTAGACTACTTCTCATCTATTTGTTTCCTTGAGTTCTATTTCATATCGTGCTATCTCTTCCTTAGTTGTGATTGAGTTTTACTGCTATATCACCCCCATTTCGGGGAGTATAAACTGTTTAGATAGATATTGTTAGATGTATGTTGATCTAGGACAGCGTTCTACCGCCGACACTACGGCGTAGGCTGGGCGTTGTTACGTTCTCGTACCCTCACAGTGGGTGCGGGTCGTGACACGTTTTTAGTGGTGGCCCATGCAGGTCTCGACTAGAAGTGTAGTGGTATTCGAGCTAGAATATCTCTACAGCCTGCAGTAGGATATAGGATATTAATTTTAAGATACTCAATCACTTTAGGAAAATTCCTTTTATTGCCATCTAAATCCTTTTGTCAGCTGATCCTTCGAATTATAATTGTCCGCCCTTGTTATATCGCTTCCTTCTCAGAGATTGATACTCTTGTTTGTCTATCTTCAGGATGGTAGAGACTCGATCGCAGCGTGCCATTCATGAGGATGCTATAGAGGGGACTGCTACCTCTCAGCCAGCACGGCGAGGCCAGGAGACTGCAGCTCTTGTCACCTCAGCTCGTATTGAGACCTCGGCAGCCACAGCAGGGGGTATGCATCCACCGACTGGGAGGGCAGGACCCGGTCTTTCCAGAGGATCCTTTCCAGCCGCCACCGCCTCCAGGACATGTGGACGCAGCTCAGATGTTCGCATATTTCCAGCAGTTCATGGACCGACAGCAGGCTCGACAGGACAGAGGCATAGAGTTGGCCGTCACGACAGCCGCAGCTCGACCAGTGGTGCAGCAGCCGAAGACACCGGGGATCGAGCAATTTCAGAAGATGAGCCCCAGAGACTTTCTGGGGACAGAGGGGATCATATATGCCGATGAGTGGATCGAGCATATAGAGGAGATCTTCCGCCTGGCCAGGATTCCAGCAGACCTTCAGATCGAGGCCGCAGCTAGCCGGATGCGAGATCTTGCTCGCACCTGGTATCAGTCGGACCCCAGGGAGGGGTACCGGGGCAGACTTGGGAGCAGTTCAAGGGCTTCTTCAAGAAGAAGTTCTTTCCAGATTCGGCAGTCAGAGCCTTGGAGACGCAGTTTGAGAGCTTGGTCCAGGGAAGCCTCTCTGTTGAGGAGTATGCGGGAGAGTTTGGCCGTCTCGGCAGGTTTGTTGAGGGTCTGAGCGAGACGGCGAAGGCCCAGAGGTTCCGGAAGGGTCTAGTCAAGGAGGTCAAGTCCTTGACCAAGGGCAACCGGGATGCTACATTCGAGGAGATCTTGACGGGAGCCTTGTTGGCAGAGGATGATCTTGAGCTTAGGCTCAAGAGGGGGCGAGACCCAGTCGGGGGCAGCAGCAGCGGAGGCCAGGCCAAGAAGCCTCACTTCAGCACCAGCAGCCGAGGCAGTTCCAGCCGCAGCCATTCCAGGAGAGACAGCAGCAGCAGCAGCAGAGGCAGCAACATGTTATCTTTTGCCCCTTCTGTAAGAAACCAGGGCACGATTGGGGTGAATGCCGGCTGAGGCTAGGCAAGTGCCTACTCTGCGGATCATCAGATCATCAGTTGAGAGAGTGTCCCAAGTCTGCGGGACGGACAGCTCAGGGAGCAGGAGCTAGGGCTCCGGTAGGACAACAGAGAGGACCAGCATTGCAGACTCAGCAACAGAGGTTCGCACAGCATCAGCAGCAGGCCAGGGGAGGCCAGCAAGGACGAGCTTACGCCATGACACTTGAGGATGCTCAGGCAGTAGGAGAGGTGCTAGCAGGTTCTGATCTTCTCGATTCCATTCTACCTTGTCTCATTATACCTATCCTGAAATTCTATTCCATCTATTTCTATCTGTTTCCTCATTGTTGATAAGTTTGATCTGGTGTTTCATTATGTTTGTTTTCTTCTGAGAAAATCATATGGGCTAGGTCACCTCAGTTATGGGATCTAGAATCTTGATGGTCGTGTTAGTTGGCATAGTGAGGACATATAGTCAGATTTTGGATGTATTTTTTGGGTATGGGAATTTAAGGTTTTCGTCGTCGCATGCGGCAATGCGAAAATTTTAAATACCATGAACCTAAGGATACGTACCTTAGTCAAGGACTCTGTGATTATCGTAGCCATGCTCACTAGCACGACGAAGATTCTGAGTATCATGATTTTGGACAGACGCATATGATTATCTGACGGTATGTTGAGACTCTGATTGTGGGGTGTATGACCTAGAAGGACTATTACCATTTTAAATTTCGAGGACGAAATTTTTATAAGGTGGGTAGGATTGTAACACCCAGTTTTCCACAAGAGGGTAATTTTGAAATTTTATAATTATAATTATTATTTAATGATATTTATTCATGTTATGATTTTTAGTGATTTTTAATTATTTTTAAACTATTTAAATTCATGACTTATGATTTGGTGTCTTGCTAGTGTTCATTTCCAGACTGAGGGGTATTTTAGTCATTTTCATAATTTTAAGAATTATTTGGGATTATTAATTATTATTTAGATTTAATAGAATTTATTAGAATTTATGGGAATTTTTAGGAATTATTTTGGATTTATTTAGACTAGTTTGATTTTTTTGGCCAGTTTTGACCCATGTAGACCAACCTAGGAACTAACCATGGTTAGTTGGGCTTGGTTAGGTCAAGTGACTCTAGTCTAACCTAGTATGACCTAAGTTAGTAATTATTGGTTCATTAGAAATTTAATTAGGAATTTTAGAATCAAGTGTTTTGACAAATGGCTTGTGGTTGCATAAGTCATTTTGGGACTAAACTCAATAGGACTAGCTAACCTAGCTCAAACCCCACCCAAACCCATCATGTCCAGCCAACCTAGGGATTCCCCCACTATAAAACCCCTCCTAATTTCTAGGGCTAGCCTCCTTTCCATAGGAATCCATATCAAGAAGAAGAGGTGAGCTCCCATCTTTAGAAATTCATTAAAAATCTATTTTGAATCCTTTCTTCCCCAAACCAATTCCATTAGGACCTAAAATCAACCCTCTTGCTGCTGGTATATTTTATTTGCAGGGAGATAACAATTTGTGGGACTTGGAGGCTTGAGGAGTTTCTTCCATTTGAAGGCTTTTCCATTCATTGTGCATCAATAGGTATAACCCTCAATACTCCATTAAATTCCTGTTTAAATCTATTTTAGGAAGGCCCTAGCCCTACCCCTACTGTAGGATAGGCTAAACCTAGGGTTCGAGTTCGTTTCGTGTCCGTATCGGACACATATCAGTCTTGTTTGTAGGGTGTTCGACAGAATGCCTCTGAGAGATCAACTTTGTTGTTTTTAATTTCTGTTTGAATAGGAATGTAGATCTATGTGTGCTCATTGATTTTCGTGAAGGGACCATGGTCGTTTCGTGTCTGTGTCGGGTGCAAATCGGACTGGACACTGCTGTGTGCACTGGCTCGGGACTGTTCTTTTCCCCTGCTACTCGAGCATGATTGCTCACTGGACACGACACTATAGCACGAGATTTTCACTGGACACGTTGGGGCAGTGACTGTCATGACACTCCCCAAGTGGCATGACCTATGGTGTCGTGTCGGACACGCACGGATGAGTACACGGGTTTTTGCCTGTGTTAGTTCAGCGTGTTTTTGGCTCTGATACGCCTGTACCAATCACGACACAGGACACGTCGACCCAAACCAGGGTGACACAGACCTAGGGGGACCCTAGGCGAACCACCCTGCAAAGGGACTCGACCCAGTTTGTGTCGTGTCGTGCACACGGCACGCGTGCACACGTGCACGAGGAATGGCTCTCTGTGTTTTCCTGAAATTAGTGTTCTGATTGATTTTAATCTTTTAAATGTTTTTAAATGATGTTTAATTGGTTAACTAGTCTCTAAACCTTATGTTTAATCTCTGATATGTTAGGATTACAATTGTTCAAGTTTATGTGGAGTTTTGGGCTCTATTTCTTTAACTGATACACTGTCAAGTTCAGATTTGTTTTTTTTGTTTTGTCAATGATTTGTAATCCAAATTAATGCCATCCTCCACATGTTACTTCCTAAATTTGTTCAGGTATATGTAATCTTTAAGCTTGTCCAGTTTTGGGAGTTATGGTTTTGTTTTGGGTCCTGAAATGGGATGGGTATTGTAGAATACTGAACCCTGTTTCAGTATTTAGGTTGGTTGCCTTGGCAATACCTGGGCAACCCTGTGTACTGTGTACACTGTTTCCTTGGCTTTCTCTTGAGCTTGTTGAGTGATTCCATATTTGAGTACTGGTTTAGAGCACTGTTAACTGTTCCTAAGTCTCTTCCAGTTTGGTTTTGAACTATTGTTGGACAGGGTTACCTGTCAATTGTCTGAGTGTTGACAGTTAAGAACCTGGGGAGGGATGGCCTATTTGACTGCTTGAAATCCTTTGTTCCAGGTTGTTAACCTGAAATTCAGCAAGTGTTCACTGTGATTTCATTCCCATATGTAGTATAACATGTGTTGAACCATGAATTGATTTCCTTTTCCTGTTCTTCCTAACTATACTGTAGAGTTAACCTGAGAATGATATGAAACAATCCAGTTTTTACTTGATGTTGTATTGCTTTCTTTTTTCTCTTCACTGATATTTCCTGCCTCCTATTCCTGCATATCACACACAGCCTCCTCTTCACTGCTTTTGATTTCCTGCAAATGTTTTCCTGTACACTGTTGGCACACACCCTCACCACACACACAAGCCTATTGTTCCCTACACACTGTTTGTTCCCTGCACTGTCATTAAATTCCTGTACATTGTTATGTAGGCCTAATGTATAGCACACACATTTCTCTTTTCTCACACACAACTTCATGAATCACCACACATACACTACTCTAGACTGTTAGCTATTTTTCTACACACAAGTTCACACACCTACACATGTTTTCTTCCCTTAGGTTTCATGAGTATTGTATGCCTATATGCATATGTGTAATATAGATATATGTGTGAGAGCATATCAATGTGTGTATGCATAGTTTTAGCCTAATGTTTAGTGTAGCTCAAATTGTGTATCTATGTATATGGTGTATATTCATAGGTATTATGAATTCTTGAATGTGTGTGTTTATAGCTTTGTTAGAGTCTAGTATAGCTTTATTAAGACCTAGCTAGTGAGTTTAGCCTAGTTTAGACAAGGTTGACCTAGTTTGACTTCTAGGGTTGACCAAAGTTGACCAAGAGTTGACTTTGGCCTAGATTGACTTAGAATCATGTAGAATGCATAGTAGGACTCCATTTTGCTATTCTGGACCTGTTGTGACTTGTGCTGTTCTGTTTAGGAGCCAGACACCACTCCTTGGACAGTACGTTTCATTTTGGACACTCAGACAGGCGAGTACATTCTCTGATCATTTCATATCCTGCTTAGAATTATTTCCTGCAGTAGATTACTTTACTTGTACTGTCATTGGTCACACGGATTAGTACTATATGGATCTCTCCTTGGGATGTTACCCCCTTAGCGGGCGCATCGGATACTTTATGACATGTGTTTCATGTACATCATGTATTCCTTGCATCTGCGTTATTCATGTACACTCATGTTCTCTCATGTTCTTACATGTACGTTCATGTACTCTCATGTTCTTTCATGTACGCTCATGTTTGCCATGTGTCTCTTGTATAACCAAAACATCATGTCCGTAACGTAACTTGAACAGATCCTTGTGTATTGATTGTGGGTAGGGGGGTATAAATGGTCATGTGATTTACCCATCATGTACACTCTGTTACTTTTCATGTTCATCATGTACAACCTAAGCCAATTACATGCCATCTCGTACTCTGACTCACTAGTCACTGCTAGTTCTCTATGTATAGTAGATATTTCTATTACAGTTCTCTCTCTGTTTACATACTGCACTTCCTTCAGTACTTGTATCTTACTTTACTGCATGTCTATATTTTCTAACCTGCTATGATCTGTTGAGATGTACTGTACTCGCTCCTGTCCTGACTGGACCTGTTGAAAATATTACAGAGGACGAGGAGGAGGCTGGTCTGGACACTTACTACGGGGCAGCCTTAGATGACACCTGCGAGCTGGACCCTCAGGAGGACCCAGCTCTAGCTGAGGATTTCGACTGTCTAGACTAGATTAGTTAGGCTGTTTATCATTGTAGTCTGGAGACATGTTCTAGTTAGACTTTATTCTGGAGTTCAGTATTGTATATTCTTTCATCTGAGATCTTGTACTGTTGGATATTGCTGGGATTATCTTAGACTACTTCTCATCTATTTGTTTCCTTGAGTTCTATTTCATATCGTGCTATCTCTTCCTTAGTTGTGATTGAGTTTTACTGCTATGTCACCCCCATTTCGGGGAGTATAAACTGTTTAGATAGATATTGTTAGATGTATGTTGACCTAGGACAGCGTTCTACCGCCGACACTGCGGCGTAGGCTGGGCGTTGTTACGTTCTCGTACCCTCACAGTGGGTGCGGGTCGTGACACAGACTTAGTTGTTCCAATTAGAAGACAAAATACCATTAATTTGTTGGATAGAGATCTATTCTGTGTAAAGAAAACTTTCATATTGAACAGAGTTATACAAAATCAAGTTCTCAACAAAGGGATTGAAGAAGTCCATTCATTGATCATGCAGTTCATAGAATTTTACCTGAAGATCCAAAAGAAGCTGCATCAATCAAGAGACGATCATTTCGATTCTACTATGATTCTTCTTTACATATGTTATATTGTCGTTCTTATGACGGACTTTTGCTGCGTTGTCTCTCTGAGAGTGAAGCTAAGCAAATACTCCGTAAAGCTCATGATGGTGTTTGGGTGCTCATCAATCGGGTCCGAAATTGCAGGACCGCATTTGAAGAATGGGGTATTATTGGCCTTCCATGATAGCAGATGCTGTGGATTATGCCAGACGGTGTAAAGCGTGTCAGATTCATGCTGATTTTATTCACCAACCTTCTGAATTCTTACATCCTACAGCAGCTTCTTGGCCCTTCGAAGCTTGGGATATGGATATTATTGGTCCGATTAACCCTCCTTCTATCAAGGGACATCGGTTTATACTGGCTATAACCGATTACTTTTCTAAATGGGCGAAAGCGATTCCCCTTGTTGAAGTAAAAATATCTAATGTGGTTAGCTTCATCAAACACCATGTCATTTATCATTTTGGGATTCCCCGAAGGATAATTCTGATAATGGACACCAATTTGTCCGTCAGGCATTTATCGATTCTGTGACAAGAATCGGATCCAAAATCTGGCTTCTACGGCTTATAATCCAGTGCTAATGGTTTGGTCGAAGCTTTCAACAAGACAATTATTAAACTTCTCAAAAAAAATTCTCTTCTAATAAACGTGATTGGAATGAGAAACTTGGAGAATG